>UELU01142841.1:0-84149 GCA_900490025.1 Megastigmus dorsalis | reverse complement strand
CCCCCCCCCCCGCTTTATCGATTTTAAAACCGGTTGGGGGAGTTCTGCGACCACGGAGAATCATTATCTCCTTCATGTACGGTACTAATTACAGTATATAATTATATTTCACAGAAATTTAGATATAATAATAGATACTAATTTTCACGGAAAATAATCTGCACTAAATTGTCTTACTTTAAAAAATTGAAAAAAAATTGCGTCAATTTACATATTTTACGATTCAGTCCTATTTCCAATAGTCACTCTCATAACACTATTCGTAGTTTACCTGCAGTCACAATCTAATACAGTATTCGCGATTTAAACAATATTAGAATGATTTTACAAAATACATTATTTTACGTTAATGTGCTCTATTTGTTGTTTTATCAGCTTGTGGAAGCCAAAATAGAAAACAACGATCTATTTATACCTACAACTTCAAACGAAATATTTCAAGTAGCCGTAAGTTATTACTATATTCATCAACGACTTACCTTTTTCTGATTGAACAGAATATTTACATTGCAGGGAAAATTCATGGAGTATTGTTTCAAAGACAAAACATTTTTGCTGATTATCAATGGAAACACAGTTGATTCATCATCTTTAAATTCAATTTTTCATTCTGTTAGTCCGATAAATTTAATTAAAGCAAATGAAAATAATGTTTTTACAAAACATAAACGTTTCCAAAGAGTTAATAAAATAAATGAGACACATTTCAGTAAACAGAATAGACCTGCAACGAGCGTCGCATTTATAGTATCATCTAATACAACTTTTGCAACGTTACTGGAAGATATGCGAAATTCCATTTGGTGGAATCATGAAGCTCTTTTTTTAATAGTTAATCTGGATTTTGAAAACAGTTGTTTAATGGCACATACATCTTTGTATATAATGTGGACATTTAATATTTTATCAGCTGTGTACTTATGTCGTACTGTGGACAATAATTTATTATTCTATACTTATAATCCTTTCATGAATTTAGCCCCAATATATTGGAAGTTTGTGCAACATAATCATATGATTAACGATCGCTTTACACTTTTTAAACATCTTATTCCTCAATCTTATGGATCTATATTTAGTCACGGTAAGTATAATAAGTCCATAATTAAATTTAAAGTTACTAAAAAGTACAATTGGTTTTTTGTTGAACTAATTGAAATATTATTAATCACAAACAGATTCATCAATCTGCAATAGTTTATATTTTGATAAAACTAATAATCTAAATGGCTATAACATTAAAGCCAGTAGGATCTTATACTTAAACCAGTCGATCCATGACATTAAAAAGATAAATGTATGTAATATTGTCCATACTGGCATTGTTGAAGAGTTGTTAACTTATTTAAATGCAAATATTTCTACAAAGTTCTTTGATAAGTTTGGTTTTATCAACGAATATGGTGAGCCTCAAGGAGCAATTAAAGATGTATTAAAGTCTAGTCAAACCGCGATTACAACGACTGAATATTTCGCACGTGATTATTGGAAGCATCAATTGTATCCTTTCTTTGAAACCACACTTAGAATTGCATCGTCAAAACAATTAGTTAATTATGTTGAAATATTCTTTAACACTTTTGACTTGAAAGTTTGGATATTTTTCATAATAATGAGCTCCAGTTCCATTATTAGTTTAAAATGTGTTCTAAATGAATCAATATCCTTATCTGCTTTAAATTTTATGCGACTAATGTCCAATACTTCAATACTGGGCAAGCCAAGAACTGAAATTGGAAGAGTTATATTCATAGTCATTATTGTATATGCTTTTCTGATTACATCTTTTATACAAAGCTGTTTAAGTGCATTAAACACTGTGCCTTCAAAAGCATCAACCATAGATTCAGATGAAGACCTAATAAAATCCAATCTTACTCCTCTGGGAACTCCAAACTTATTTAATGTATTGGTGTCTAAAGAGATACGGGAACGATTCCGTGAAGTCCCTTCGTTGTCTGACTGCTCCTATAAGCTTTTAAGAGGCGATCGAATTGCTTGCTTAGATAATTATCTGATTATGAAATTTTATTTTCACGAGAATGCAAATATCCACATATCGAAAGGTAGCTTGTCCAATCGATGTTTGACATTCTTAATTTCTTTGGACTCACCGATTTTCTACAAACTGAATATCCTTTTAAGAAGATTTGATGAAGGTGGATTTATTCGAAGGGTATTTGGTAATAGAGATCTTTGCCATACAAGGTATACTTCTAAGGAAGAAGAAGTAATGACAACTTTATGGAGCTTTCACATCTTATTTAGCGGATGTATATTAGCAACTATTTCTTTTATGTTCGAAATGCTCATTTTTTATATTGGTTATTCTCGATTAGCTTAAGAGTGTACAAGCGATACTTACTAATCAAATCAGCAACTATTCAAATACATTAGATTATAGAACTGCTAAGTCAAAGTGGTATATTTCGAATGACCATTGGTTGAAAGTAACTTATTCTTTACTTAACAAAACATCAACAACGTTATTATTATGTTTATATCGTCTAATAGGTAAAGTGTATAGAATAAAAAATTTCCCATTTCAGTTCTTCCAAGTTTTGTACAAAATTATTGTCTGATTCTAAAATTTCAGAGTTCATTTTGTTCGTTTTTGGAAACGTAATCGATTCAGCGATAATTAATTTCTTTTTTAATATAAAATTAGTATCGTCGTAAATTAATTATACAGTTGCATTACCTATATTTATATATTGATATAACAAATTTTGAAATTGAAAAAACAACTTAACATACGGTGGATTGCTTAAATTTTCAAAAACGTACAAACTAACTCTGAAATTTTAGAATCGGACAATAATTGTGGATTAAACTTGGAAAAAAGGAAATTGGATATTTTTTATTCAATAACCTTTATCTATTATTTGATATAAACATAATAATAACGCTGTTAATATTTTATTAAGTAAAGAAGTTACTTAAAATGTACGGACATTCAAACTATACTACTTTTATGTAGACATAATATAATCTAATGTTTCTGGAATAGATGCCGATTTGACTATCAAATATTGCTTGTACATCCTTAACATAATTTATTACTAGTATTAAAAATGTATATTAACTTTCTAGACTTATTTTAAAAAAGTGTCAATTAAAATGGAAAAAATTATTGACCAATCAATATTCATTCCGAAACAAAAATTTTCATAATAAATCGCTTAAGAATATACCAATCGACTAAAGAATCTAATAAGTTCTAAAATTCGCTGAAAATACATCCCGATTTTCTTTTAAAACAATCTCAAAATCAAAGGGAAGCAGTCATTGAAGTATAATAGGAGAATTACCTACATCAAAATGCAATTAAAATCAACATTGTAATGTTGTGTACGTTACTTTATTAAGGCACGAATGAATGTATAATAATTTATACATAACACAAAATTATATCAATTAAAATTAATAAAACTGACTAGTGTATTTTCTATCATCTCTATGATAATCATAATAAATAAGAGAATGTAAGAAATAAATAAATCAAAAGATAATGAATAACAAATCCCTTTCCAATGTGTTACCAAAATATCGTTCTGACATTGCACACTTACATCGAGGTCGAAATCAAGTAGGTAAAACTAATAGTATTCGCTCGCCGTATTTCGCATTTAACAACACATACTCGCGTGTTTTACTATACTTACGCTTAAGGTAAGCAGTAGCATCCCCCCTCCTCAAGCTGTTCGATCTATTTCTATGTTCCAGTTAATTTAAAAAAGGATAAATCACATAAGTCCCATCTTGCACAAAATTCTCAATAGCAACGATTACTACGCCGGCCAAGTCCAAAAACTACGCAAAAATATAAATATTAAAAGTTATAAAGATATGTGGATATAACCGTAATTCTGAGGTTAGCTATCAATGCGTAAACACGTCTTACTGGTACCAATTAATAGAAAAAACAAAAATCAGATCAACTTCAGCTAGCACATGACGATTTATTGTATCAAGCACTACGCCGCTCAACTTAAAATATAATTTTTCATTGTAAATAGAGAAAGATATTGTAAAAGAAAAAAAGTGCGTTTGTCGCTACCACACCCCCTTAAAGAAATTCGAAATACTAAACAATTTTAACACAAAACAAGAACAAATCCATAAGACATATACATATACAGTGACTACAAGAACAATAAATAACAAGCAAATGCATGTTCGCTGCAGTTACTATTTTTCACAGTAAATATTTTGCAGTAATTGGTCCACATTTTAAAAATGAAAAGAAAATTACTTTCACTTACGTATTTTATGATTCAGTTCTATTTCCATAATATAAATAGTCAGTCTCATGACACTATCCATAGTTTACCCGCATAGTCACTATCTAATACAGTATTCGCCAATATAAACGATACTAAAATGATTTTAAAAAATACATTATTTTACGTTAATGTGCTCTATTTGTTGGTTTATCAGCTTATGGAAGCCAAAAAAGAAAACAACGATCTATTTATACCTACAAATTCAAACGAAATATTTCAAGTAGCCGTAAGTTATTACTATATTCATCAATGACTTACCTTTTTCTGATTGATCAGAATATTTACATTGCAGGGAAAATTCGTGGAGTATTGTTTCAAAGCGAAAACATCTTTGCTCATTATCAATGAGAACACAGTTGATTCATCATCTTTAAATTCCATATTCCATGCCATTAGTCCGATTAATTTAATTGGAGCAAATGAAAATAATGTCTTTATAAAACTGAAACGTTTCCAGAGAGTTTATAAAATAAATGAGACACATTTCAGTAAACTTAATACACCTGCAACGAGCGTCGCATTTATAGTATCATCTGATGCAACTTTTGCAATGTTACTAGATGATCTGAGAAATTCTATTTGGTGGAATCATGAAGCTCTTTTTTTAATAGTTAATCTGGATTTTGGAAACAGTTGTTTAATGGCACATGCATTTTTGCACACAATGTGGAATTTTAATATTTTATCAGCTGTATACTTGTGTCGAACCATGGACAACAATTTATTTTTCTATACTTTCAACCCTTTCACGAATTTAGCCCCAATATTTTGGAAATTTGTGCAACATAATCATATGATTAACGATCGTTTTACACTGTTCACACATCTTATTCCTAAATCGTATGGGTCTATATTTAGACATGGTAAGTATAAAAAGTCCATTAATTAATGTTATGTTACTAACAAATACGAATTGGTTTTTGTCGAACTAATTGAAATATTATTAAACGTTAACAGATTCATCAATCTGCAATAGTTTATATTTTGATAAAACAAGTAATCTAAATGGCGATAACATCAAAGCCTGTAGGATCTTATTCTTGAATGAGTCGATTCATGACATTGCAAAAATGAATGTATGTAAATTTATACATTATGGTATAATTGATGAGTTGTTAATTTATTTAAATGCAAATATTTCTACAAAGTTCTTTAATAACTTTGGTTTTATCACCGAATATGGCGAACCTCACGGAGCAATTGAGGAAGTATTAACTAATAAAATCGACATAACAACGAGTACATATTTCACACGTGACATATGGAAGCATCAATTGTATCCTTTCTTTGAAACCACAGTTAGAATTGCATCGTCAAAACAATTAGTTAATTATGTTGAAATATTCTTTAACACTTTTGACTTGAAAGTTTGGATATTTCTCATAATAATGATCTTCACTTCCATTATTGGTTTGAAATATGCTTTAAATGAATCAATATCTTTAGCTACTTTCAATATTATGCGACTGTTGTCCAATACTCCAATACAGAAAAAAACAAAAAATGTAATTGGAAGAATAATATTCATAGTCATTACTCTTATTGCTTTTCTAACCACATCCTTGATACAAAGCGGTTTAAGAGCACTAAATACTGTGCCATCAACAATCTCAGCCATAGATTCTGTTGAAGATCTGATTAAATCTAATCTCACACTTATGGGAACTGCAAACTACCTTAGTATGTTAGAATTTAAAGAGATACTGGAAAAATTTGACGAAGTTTCCTCGTTCTCTGAGTGCCTTTATAAACTTTCAAAAGGCGATCAGATTGTTTGCTTAGAAGAATATATGAATATGAAATTTTATTTTCATGAGAATGCAAATATTCACATATCAAAAGATAGTTTGACCAAACGAAGTTTAACATTTTTAATTTCTTCAGATTCACCGATTCTTTACAAGATTGATACACTTTTAAGGAGAATTGTTGAAGGTGGATTCATTCAACGAAGTGTAGATTTCAGACAATTTTGTTACATAAAGAATACTTTTAATGAAGAAGAAATAATGACAACTTCAAATTTAATATGGAGCTGTTGCATCTTATTGAGTGGTTGGATATTAGCGACTATTTTTTTTATGTTCGAAATGTTCATTTTTCACGTTAAGTGTGCTCGAATAACTTAAATATATTTTTTTCAAGAATGAAAAATGTAATCTTTGTAGGCTAATTTAAAAATAATACTCAATAAAAAGAAATCATTGACTAATTAATATTCATTCAGAATCACAAATTCATGTCAAACCCAATAATTTCATAGGGACCAGTCGATAGGAAGTCCAGTCGTGGAAAATTTCACTAACACCCGGAAGTTGGTTCGAGCTAGTGGAAAATCCAATTCTCAAATCCCGCTCATTGAAGAAGTAGCTCCCACGAACGTGTGTAGTTTGTCTTCAAACGTCTTGTCAAACTCCTTGCGCTCTCTCGCCAATGTGCAGTGCAGTACAGGAGCGCGAATTCCCGAATGTACGGTAGTCGTTAAGGGGTTCGAAAGTTTCTTAATGAGGCGGCAGTAGCAGCGTAGCTCGGGAAGGTAACAAAAAGCGATCAGAGGGAGGGGGTGGAAAAGGAGAGAGGGGAAAAGCGAGTAACAGAAACGAATAAGTAAAGGAAAAAGGCGGAGAAAAGAAAAAGACGAGTTTACGAGTAACTTATTAATCGTAATTGCGGCTGCTGCGATGACGGTGGCAACCGAAAGTTTTCTCCGATTTTCGCGTCTCGCCGTTGCCTAATGACGAGGAAAGTAAACTTGTCAATTAATAATTGGCGGGCTGATGCTTCGCCCACGGTTAATCCAACCGTCCTCCTCGTCGTTGTCGTCGTTGACGACGATTCTTTTTTCTTCATTTAATTTCGCGCAGGCCGCAGAGAGACACAATTGCGACAACGCGGTGTTGTCTTACCTTTCTCTGCGCCCCCCCCGCGTTTATTGCTTCTTTCTTAGCGAGCTTCCTTCCTTTTTTCTCCTTCTTTCTTTTTCATTCGTCGACGTCAATTAGGATGACATTCTTTAATCCGCCTTGAGTAACGATCATCGATTTCCGATAAATCGCGGATTGTCGAGCAGCTGCTGCTGCTGCTGCTTTTGCTCTTAGCGATTTGAAGTTAAATGAGGAGTCGAAGTTTAATGAATCGTTGGGTTATCGATTCGCTTCAAGGTTATTTATTAGTGGTCTTCCGTACCGAAGTTTGAATGCGAGATTGTTTGCCTGCAAGCCGTGAAAAAGTTGCAACAATGGTGGCGGTGCTGTTTGAGCTATAATTTCTTTTTGGTGATTTCACGTTTCCGCGCGCGGCAGCGAAGGTGATTTGAGATCCTTCTTCAGTCCCCTGTCAAAAGTGCCAAACCGTATCGGCCCTGACCCTCTTTAGGCCGCGGGCTCTTGACTGATTCTGCTATATTTTTTTTTCCTGCACGCCATATAGTTTGCATTAGTCATTTTTGACATGCTTTCATTTCAACTGCTATTACCTTATATAACGAATAACTTGTAACGTTTCGTCCAAAGTATTAGGTACATTATAAGTTGATGTCTAAAATGGATTTCTTGTTTTACTTAAATGCAGCTTTAATCATTACAAATAACGAGCGCGGCAGGTTACTGGTTAGAGGTATTCCAATACTGCTTTATATGAATGGGTCAAATTTTCTTAATCTGTATCGTACCGGACCTTGAACCGCCAAAATATTTTAAAAACAGCTTCGAAACATCAATTACAAAAGCTTCTGTTTCAGTCTGTAAAAAACTAGAAGACTTACTCGCCAGCTCTAAAAGTAAAAAAGTCAAATTGCGTTTATCCTTAAACACCCAGGAACTAACTGCATCCCATGAGAAGCTCGTGCACTACGCTCTCACCTCGTCGCATCCTTCAAGTCACTCTGGCTATCCCTCCTTTGCTCTCTCGCGGCTTCCGCATCATTTTCAAGATTTTATTCAGCGGCTCCCGTGCGACGACGACGAGGACGACGACGACGACGACGACGACGACTATACGAGGAGGACGAAACGAGGACGAGGATGTCGGCGGCACCTCACAAAGCCATCACCGATATCTCTCGGTGCGCTCTCGGTACTGCGGTGCAGAAGCCAGAAGCAGCGGCGCGTCATCATTTATTCGAGGCACCTATTTACGCGCGCGACTCGAGCTGCGCTCTCCTGCCAAGCCTTCAAAGCACCCGCAAAGAGAGATAACCTTCGCTCGCTCGAGCGCGAGATAACGTCAAAGTGATCCCTCTCTCTCTCTCTCTCTATGCGTCTGTGTGTGTGAGTAAGGTACTCTTTTTCGTCGTGTAGGTATAAGTGTGCAGGGGCCGCGCGCTGCCGGGCTGCTTTGCATCGAAACGAAGGATGAGAGAAGGAGAGATTTCGATTGAGAAGAGGCAGCAGCAGCGCGACTGCCTTCCATCCTCGTCCGCTTTCCCTTCTGGCCGTGCGTGAGTGTGGTCCTTTGCCGCGAGAGTCCGGGAGAGATGATAAAAATGCTGAAAGGTGCATGGGTTTCGAGCGGGACGAGCTTTTTCTCGCGAGCACTCTCGTTATTTCGAGTGTGGGAGGATCCATTAAGCCTGGACGAAGGTTGTTATACATATAGTTGAGCCATTCGTTGGTAAAAGATTGTTGGTGTAGAATCGAATGTGCGAGAAATTTTGTAATTTATTATTTATTAAAAGATGTAGATGCGAAATAAGAAGCTGATTGAATAATACATAATCCGCGAATCTTATACTCCCGCATAAATTGGAATCTTTTAAGCAGCGATGTGACTGCACACTACTACAGATATGGGATAGAACTATTTCGATTTGCACGAATAAAGCGTCTCTCACTGTGCGCATAAAAACTAATGCGACTTATAAGAAAGAAAAGTAAGGCAAGAAAGGGGAATAAAACGAATAAAGCAGAGAGCGTGTAACATAAAAGGAAGGCGGGAGGGCGGGTCGGAGAGAGGAGGGGTAAAAAAAAAGTATAAGGCAAAAGAAGATCGAATCGACCGAATGGAAAATTATTCCTTTACAAAACTATAGCGGCAGGGCAGGAGCGGCACGGCGGCGGCAGACCTCCTCTAGTATGCGTCCTCTCGAATCCTTCGGGTAAAATATAATTGGCCTGTCGCCAAACGATGAAAATCCAAGGAAAAATTCCCCTGCCTCGAGGCGAAGTTTGGGAGGCGGCCATAAGAAGGATAAAATAAAAGGAGGATAATAATAAAAAAGGGAAAAACCCGAGAGAAGAGAGAAAGAGAGAGAGAGAGAGAGAGAGAGAGAGGCACAAGTGCGCCCGCGTTCGTCGCCCTCCTCTCCTCCTAGCGAATACTCGAAAAGTTTTTTCCGTCGTCGCACGGTACGGCCCCATAATATTCCGCGCATAATCCGCGAACTCACGACATTTTCCGAGTTTTTCTCTCTCTCGCTTTCTCTGGAAAAAAGTGTATAACGAAAAGGAAGAGAGAGAGAGAGAAAGAGAGAGAAAGAGAGCCGGGGGACATTCCAGTAGAGGCGAAGCTAGTCGACGGAACTTCAAGACGTCGTCAACGACTCGCCTTTGAGAGAGAGAGAGAGAGAGAGAGAGAGAGAGAGAGAGAGCGAGCAAGACGAAAACTGAAAGAACCACCTGACGATCTCAGGCAAAATCTCTATTCGTCTCCGTTACTTTCCGAGCTCTCGCTGTCCTCGCCTTGCCGTTGTCTCTCTCTCTCTTTCTCTTTTCTCTCTCTCTCTCTCTCTCTCTTTCGTCTCTGCATTAATGCCCTTATCGCCGACTAAAAATTTTCATATTTGCGAGGGATAACGCACGGTTATCGTTATCCTTTTCACTTTTCTTCCGCCTTCTCTCTTCCTCTCTCTCTCTCTCTATATATATATATAACTATCTCTATCTCTATCTTTTTAGCATTACATTTTAGAGAAAATCCATGAAGATTACGATTCGTTCTTTAGCGAAAAGTTTCTTTTTTATTATATTTTCGCATTTTAGGCGATTGTCTGCTTTTTATATCGAATACCTTTGACGTATTGTTAATAGGTAATAATCTTCGAGATATACGTTTCAACGTCAATGTTTTATGTTTAATTTAATTTCAACAATGAATTATATTTTATACTTTCAAAATTAAAATAAAATAAATTAATTTTATTTTTAAAATGGTTATTGCTGAAGAAACATATATGTATAAAGAATGACTCGAAGAAGTAATGAAATTAAAAATTAACGCATCATATCAATTCTATGGTCTAATTATAATTTCGTATCATAGAGCAGGAAGTATAGCTGCTGGAGATATAATAATTAAGAAATACACGGTAATATACGTCGCGAGATGCGATTCTCTTTTACTGTCTCCTTTTTATTAAGAAAAACCTATTAAAGTATAAAATAATTGTATAGAGGCTTAGCGTAAATATGTACATAAATAATATATAAATAAGCAATAAAATTCCATTTTTACGCGCGATAATGCGTAAAAGCGGGGTATAACGTCGTCCCATAAAAATGATAAGTGAGGCGCATTAACGGTTCGCGGGGAGGGACGACGACTAATCCGCAATGAAGCTTCCGCGACGCTCGAAAATGCCGACGATAAATTAATTGCGAAGATACACTTGCGAAGAGAGAGAGTGAGAGAGAAAGAGCGAGCCGCGGCGTAAATGAAGAGTAATCGTATAAGACACACATAACGATAAAAAAGAGTATAAGGAGCGATGATAGCGGATGAAGAAAATTTCGGGAAGAAGGAGGGGAGAGAGAGAGAGAGAGAGAGAGAGAGAGAGAGGACGAAGTAAAAAGGAGGAAAATAAAAGTTGGCTGTGCCGAGACGAGCCGCGTAGTTGCGGCGTAACTCGATAGACCGGGGGAATCCAAGTCTATGGGAGCATTCCACTTTGAGGCACTTTAATCAACAGATAAAATCTCGGGAAGGACGCTACACTTAATTGTTGCTTAGTTCTAAGTGAGTTGATTCCTTTATTTTAACCATTTCCGAAATCAGATCGGAACACTGTAATTACTTAAGTACTTAGGAGAATAGAGTTTTGAAAATATTCTTGTCGAATTTTGGAAATATTTATTAAATATTTTTTTGAACGGTTTCGAATTTGTGAAAGTATTATTTTCTTATATATATACAAACTATTTGAATATATCGTTGCATAAAATCTGTAGACATAGCCTGAGTATTTTCATTCTCATTTATTTTGAAAAGCTTCATTTAAAGACCTGGAATATTAAGAACGACAGAAAAGTTTCTTTTAATCCAAGCAGCAACAAGATCATTTTTCTGCACTAACTTCCATCAAAATCTACAAGTCGTATAAGAAATTCGAGTCCCTGCACAAAATGATCCTGTACCAACAATACACATCGCAAACCCACCAACTCACGTTACAGACCGAGGTAAAAGCTTCTGAAAGATTTGAGCGACGTATACAGCCGTAGAAGACGCAAAAAAAAGAACAACATATCGTCTCTCCCTCGCAAAAATGTCGTCTCCGAGACCTTCGAAAGCTTCTGCCACACGCGCGCACACGCGAAGCGACGCAGAGAATGGTGTCAGTGGTGTTCTTGTTTATTGCGCCTTTATATTCCCGAGTAAAAGAGGGACATCGTGATCTACTACACATGTGCGGCGATATACGTCCGTGTACGTATATATGTGAGAGTATATATCGGGGGAACGATACTCTCTCGCCTCGGCACCACCAGAAGAATTCTCGCTGATCCCCCGAGGAAATTACAATGAGGGGCGGAATAGAATGGGAGCTGCGGAAGGAGCTACTCCATTACGTTTATTTCGTTGATTTCCGCCAACTTCCGCGTGTGTGTGCCCGCGCGAGCGCCATGCGGACCGGTCCGGGGGAATTTTTCACGCTTACGCTGTTTCCATTAAAGTGGCTCCGTGAGATATTGTCCTGAGTTGTGGGATCATCCTGTTTTTACGCTCTCGCTCACTAGCTCATTCGCTCTCTCTCTCTCTCTATCTCTCTTTCTATGTGTTTTCCTTTTATTTTCGTTCTCTGTTTCTTTCCTTTTTTCTGCTGCTTACGGGTAAAGACAGACAGAGAGAGAGAGAGAGAGAGAGAGCGCACAAGAAAGCAGTAAGCCAGTAATGCGAGAAGCATATCTGCGTATAAGTAAGGAGGATGTTTTATTAAAATTTATTTGCGCTCGCGTGTATCTTTGTCTGAACTATGAGGATGTTTATGAAACGGCAATGGGCGTATAGTGGAGAATGCTGTCATTGTTGCGGTGGCCCTTTTTTTTAAGCGCACTGCGATAAATCGCCGCTGAAACAATGCTCTTATTCATTACTTTACCGTTGGTCCGGGAGGAAATAATTTTAAATTGAATAAACATGAATTTTTTAATTGCAGAAAAGATTTTACGAAGAAAAAATTTGTCTGAATATACGTTTTTCTTTATGTTACAGGTATGTTGTCGAGCTTTTCACCATATTGCCACTTCAAATAGATGTAAGTTCCATGCATTCTTATATCTTGTAAAACTTCTATTTCGTTATTTTCAAAAACTCGAACTTGGAAGCTTTGACGTTTCGCATTTCCCATACTTGGATGCAGGAAAGCAAGAGAAAGAGAATTCAGTCCGATATAAACAATAAAGCCAGACGAGCAGCTATAGCAGACTGGATTATAAGAGGAAGACTCTCTTTAACCGGAAGTCAAAGTTCTCGTCGATTCGCTTCGACGAACGGACGACATTTCCCGCTTATAGGGAAGGGTCTCGACCATGCAGCAACAGAGAGAGAGAAAGAGAGAGAGGGGAAGGAAAGAAAGAAGAAAAAAGGGCTATATAGAGGAGGAAAGAAGACGTCGAAGAATCCTGGAATTTACGGTTGTCCCGCGATATAATTCTCGCGAATTGCACTTCATTCGATAAGACGAGCTGCGAGTGATAGAGAAAGAAAGAGCGAGTAAGTGGGGGGCGGGGGGAGGCAGAGCGGCGGCGACGATGAACGATCGAGAGGCAGGATCGCCGAGGGTTCTTTAATCGATTCTCCCCCGCTCTTCCTCTCCTCCTCCTCTTCTAGGAGTTCGCTCTCAAAAGGGACGAAGACGACGACACGTCGCGGAATCCAGTGCGGAACGCCGTAGTAAATCATAGATGAAACGTTATACGGCCAGTAGTCGCCGCGTTGCCATGCTCATCCTCTCTCGTAAAACTTTTCTCTCGGCAATCGCTCACTTTAATCGCCTAATCGGCTTGGGGGGGTCGACTACTACACTACACACGCTCTCTCTCTCTCTCTCTCTCTCTCTCTCTCTCACTCCGTATACGCCGTGGATCGCCCTTGAGTTACGCGCCGCCTTTCCGGAGCGTCGATAAAACGCGATTCCTTGTCAAATTACTGCCCCGCCATCTCTCTCTCTCTCTCTCGCCTCCTTTTTTGTTTGTTGTACACCATATATATTTTATTCTATAGGAGAAAAAAAGTGCGCGCGCGCAAGGATTAATAGAGAGGCGGCAGTAGCTGGCCGAAGTCAAGTGTGTGTGTGCTGCAGGAAGCCGGAGGAGAGAGCGAGTTTGCGCCTTCCTCTTCCTTTTGTTTCGTACCTATATATATATATATATATATATATATGTGTGTACACGCGAGGATTTATTTCATGCGGAAACGGAGACTCGTGTAATCCGCGTGTGGAGCCTGTGTAAAAAGGATAAATCAGATGATATTACGAGGACTTAGCGTGTGCTGCTGCTGCTGCCGCTGCAGCTTGTGTGCGACTGGCTTTAGCGCATATTGATGGCGGAGCGGTGCATTCATAATGTTTGCGAAAAATTAAGTGACGATGCGTTGACTGAAACGAAAACAAATCGATCGACATTGTTAGAACCTGTTCTGGCTTAATTTTACAGCTTCTATTCGAAAAGTATCAAGTGCAAAGCCGAAATCGTTATACAAGCTCGTACTGTCACCTTATCAGTCTCTATCACCGTCCAAGTAAACGACGAATCACCCACTCGACTCCCTCTCTCAAAACCGAAAATTTTCGTGGTCCGCGGAGATAAGAAAACGAAAAGAGTCTCTCGTATAGTACACATCTATAGTATACACCCTCGACGTATATACAGAGACCACCTATATCGCGTCTAACGTCTTATTAAAGCGTCTGGGATACTTATCGCGATTACACGGGACGAGGCTGAAGAGCTTATACCGATCGCGAAATCGCGTGTACCACAGTTTTTGGGATCTTATTATTACCCGCGGGAGACGAGTATGTGCTCGCGGCTGGAAGCCCGTTTGACCCGAATGGTTAGACCGCTGATTATTGCGCTAAGCGATTAAATGCCTTTGGCGTCTTAATAATAATCCCAGAGCGAGGAGAGGGAATTTGGTTGTAATACACGCGGTAGCCGAAGGAAATTTCCGCGCTGTCATTATTATTTTGCACGGTAGCGATTGCTGCGGGCTTACGCACTTGTTTATAATTCGCTGCTTGCTTGAGAAACTTTTTTTCTCTCTTTGACTCGATATTTGAACCACTGTGCTGATAAATTAAGTGTACTTTAATGGAAATATCAAAAACGGACTTCCTCAAAGTATCAAAAGTAGAATTCCCACATTCAAAGCAGTCGTATCTTTTTCTTCAACGCAGCAGTCAATTTTTGCATTTCTCCTTGGCGATCTCCTTTGCAGCAGGCTCGGGCATCGGCCTCTCGCTGATTTATATTTCAATTTGCGTAGAAGCCCCCAGCGCCTATCAGAAGCCAAATATTATCGTAGACTCTGAAGCGTAAAACCGCGGAGAGCGAAGACCGCGCATAGGTAGACGAGAGAGAGAGAGAGGGAGAGAGAGAACGGGGTGAACCAAAAGAGGCGTATATACAGCTTTTATAGATGTATACACGGATACATAGCCACGAGACCGGAGGTGCTCAAATTTGTTTTTCGAATTAAGCCGTGTCCGGCATTCGACGAACTAAAAGCAACATCGAGCCTCCCTTGGCTGGCTGCGGAAATAAATCCAAAATAACGCGCACATATTGAAAAAAGCTACAGTAATTACTCGGTTCACCCATAATCGAATTGATTTTAGCGGGGAAACAATTACGCTTCATTTTCAAATGGATTAAATGCTCTTTCCCAAGTCCTTCTCCCTTCTTTTCCAAACCATCGTCCTTCGTAACTCATCGCCAACTTTTACAGATTGACGATCTAGAAAACTTTTTTGCGCCAAGACGATCGCAAATGCAGTATAATCATGTCGTGCGTTAAACCAGTACTGTATAGGCCAACATCAACAACCAAAACTCTCGAGTACGCGTGTGTATACACTGACACTATGACCTCGATTTTCCTCGAGTTAATGGCTTATAGCGGAGCACACGGAGCAGCAGCTCTCAGCTCGTCGCCTCGATCTCTCGAGGAAAAAGAAAGCGTAGCTGCGTAGGCAGACAGGCAGCCTCCCTCCGACGCACTCTTTCACCCCGCGCGCAGTCATCTCGCGCTGAAGATTCTCTCCCCCTTATCCGAGCTGCTCTGTATATTTTGGGGGCGCCGGATGTATATACACTAAGGCAAGCCGCCTCGACTAAACGTAAATACCTGGCGGCTGTGTGCAACACCCTTTCGATCCATCTCTCGCTCTACTACCCAGCCCCTACGCTTCATTGACGAAACCATTATATTCCCTATTCCCTGCATACAAACATACACACAGACAGACAGAGCGAGAGAGCGACAGAGAGAGAGAGAGAGATGGTAAAGGCAGGGACGCTATGACGTGAATCGTTAATTAACGCCACAATCGAGCCTTCCATCACGAGAAAGGGAATACACAGTAGTTTAGATGTGGCAGTGGTGGCTGGGTTGCTGCTACTGCTGCGTGTGTCGAGTTTCCCGGCGACGACACGAGGTTCGAACAATGAGGAGCAGCTTCTCAATCTGTGGATGAGCTTCTATCCCCTTCTCTCTCTGTGCCCCGCAAGCGGGCGAATTGTTTGTTTCATAATGCGCGAGCTCGCGGCAGCGGCGGCGGCTCTGCTGCCTGTGCACGTGCGTTTGCTTAAACGAGGGATATCTTACGCGTGTTTGAATACTAAATTGAGAGTGGGACCTGCCGGGAACCTCCGAGCGAAAGAGAAAGACAGAGAGAAAGAGAGACTAATGCTAATCGAAATCTTTGGGTGTTTCTTGAAGTACCTGCTGCTGCTTTGTTGTTGCGCGATTTGGATTCGCGCAGGGGAAGATATCGTCGTTCTCTTCAATTGCTTTTGCGTCATCTTTCGAGCGGAGAATTAGACTTTATACTTGTTCTCGATAAATTACGAGTGGGCTGAATTATTTCGATGATAATGAATTAATTTTCCATCGATTACGTCTGTTGAATTTGGAATGACGCGTTTGTCGACTATGTATTCAAATGAAAATAACCCTGCGCACAAGTTTCCTGTCCTGTCACGAAACAAATCATTCAAGCCACTCTTGCACCTACCATTCTGGTAATCCTCCATATATACATAACTATTCCAGCTCGCTCACATCCAAACCGATCGCTCTGGCGTCAGCCGAATTAAAATCTGGTAATCTCTCGAAAGGTCCGCGGGGAATTCGGCGAAAATGCGTGGTTCCGTTTCACCATGGTCGCGTCACGCAGAATTCGAAAAGAAGAAGCTGTGCCAGAGTACCGAGCATCTTCGGCGTGTGTGTATATAGGTAAAGACTCCCGGTAATCCATCACCCAGCTGTCTATATGCCAGGCAACGAGCAGTGGTAGGTATATGTAGGAGCTGTTGCCCCGGGGCCAAACCAATCCATGCATTTCATTCCGGTGGCTTGGTTCGACGACCGACGCTATTTTCCATCACACATCGTCTGCATCATCATTTTCTGATACAGGGCTCAATTCCTACCGATCAAACTCTGCAGCGCGTCTCTCTCTCTCTCTCTCTCTCTGAGCGTATAACCTTCCGCTCCGACCTTCGTTTCTCTCTTTTTCCTTCTATCTGCAGTCGGGTACAGACAAACTCACTCCCCCTCTCTCTCTCTCTCTCTCTCCCTGTCGACCTCTTCATCTCACTCGCCCGACCAATCTAATCTTTTTTCCGTTATCATACTTACGCAAATACGTGGCCCGCTTTCTCTCTCCCTTGGTCTTTGCGTTTTGTTAATTTTCTGCCAGTAGTGCACGCGGTAATACGATTGAAAGGGCAAGCTTTTTCAAAGGGTTCGGATAATACTCCTCGTCTCGTGCTAAATGTTAAATTTGTTAGAAAATAATTTTTAAGATTTGAAAAAAACAATATTTCTCATCCCGTATATAAAATAATCATGGTCATTGATTGCACTTGTGCCAAAGCAGGTCTGTCGCTGCAAAGCCAATCCGACGCAAGAAAACGAAGCCCTGTACTTAAGATAATTGGCCGCAAGCTAGCTTCGTCGCGCGCGCGCATAAATTTCCCGAAAAAAGGAGAACGAAGAAGGCGAAGGGACGAGGGTGGGGCAAAAAGCGAAGCTCCTCCGCTTTCGAGAAGCTCGGCTAAAGAAGAGTCTCCGCGGAAATTTTTGGCTGAGAGAGCGCGGCGGCGGAGCCGAAGTTGCAACCTCAGGACCAATAACTTAGGGCTGCGATGGAAGCCAGATGGAAAGTAACGGCGGCGGTGGCGGCGGCAGTGGCCGGAGTTGCCTCGGCACCGGTCTCTATCTGCTGAGCGCGGGGGTTCGCAGTGAGCCCAAAGCCTTCGCGGAATAAGCCCTGCATCCGGAAGACTTCAAAGAATCCATCGAAAACGCTCCTGCCCTCGCTCTCTCCGATAGTCGGCTGATAGCGAAAGCGCGCGCCGCTCGAAACTTTGCCGATCCATCATCCACGATTTCGAGGGTTTGCTGCTGCTGCTGCTGCTGCTACCGCTGCAGCTTGCTTCCCTCCTATTCCTCTATATCTTGGCCTTCTTCGGATGTGTCGCACCAGAGAAAGAGAGAGAGAGAGATGGTCTTCTCTCGGTATATAAACGGGCGTCAAAGTTTTTCGGACACTTTGCAAAAAGTGCGCGAGGGAGAGAAGGTAGCGCATATATAAAAGGAGGATTAACCGGCGCGACATCTTTCGATGAGCTCTGCTAGTTTGCCGGAATTGGCCCAGGAGCTGCGGAGCTTTTTGTTTTTATTGAGTCATAGTCACGGTGGGGTGGGATAACGTAAAAATTTTTGCCTTTTGAAGATTTTCGCGGGGTATGGTAGATTTGCGCGCCCTTCTTATCTCTCGCCGTGCGCGCGCGCGACAGTTGAGTTAGGTTGCAGTAAAAGTTGGAAGGAGTTTTATATATAGAAACGTAAATCTGCATAGAGCAAACTATCTGATTTTCGGGAGCTCGAGCGAATGTGCCAGTGCAACTCCTCAAGTTATATTCGCAACTTATCTCCCTCTCTTTCTCTCTCTTGCTTCCCACGAAAATAGAACAATCTCCCGAATGACTTTATAAATTGCTCGAAAGTTTTAGTGAAATCTTGGTGGTAGTGGGGGGGTTTGCGCTTTATCAAGCGTTATTATTATGGGGGTACTATGGGAACTCGATAATTTTAACGACATTAACGTTATGTACCAGTCCGCATTACGCACTGAATTACAGTTACAGTTCCAAGTATTATGCCTTGTTCACTTTTCGTTTTGATTCGTCTCTCTTTGTAGGCGTCAAACCACACCTCTCTGAATAATTGCGTGTAAAATAAACAACGTGAAATTGTTATTAAAAAGGAAAAAAAAAAGTAGGAAAACACGCGTACCGCGCCTTGATGCAGTCGCCAAAAGAATTCACGCTCGCACACTCGCACACGTAATCGGCGGCACGTTAAAAGCGTCGGCTGCAGCAGCAGTAGCTCGAGATCCCGAATAATAACAAACAAACGCGTGTACGCACAAGGCAGACGAGCGAAAAGGTAGAAAAAATTACAGAGCGACTGCACTGCAGTGGTGCAAGGGAGTAAAGCGAGAAAGACCAGAGAGAGAGAGAGAGAGAGGAAAAGGTCAGCCATTAAAGCTCGAGCCTCGTATATGTGCGCGCATGGTAAAGCGTCAGGATGTATAAAGCCGAGGTTGCAAGCTACCGGAGCGGCCGCCGCGACTCTGCTGCAGAGAAGCACAGGGTCAAAGTGGCGTCGTCGTGTTTACTCTCGTGAGCCTTCGTTATCGCTCGCTAATTGAGCCCTTGACGCGCTCACCTCTCTTGCTCCCTGCACCTCTGCGCGCGTATATACACGTCTAGCCTTTTCCGCCCTGTATAGGCTTCGCTCTCTCCCTCTCTCCCTCTCTCTCGCAGTGCCAATGTCATCGACTGGCTGTTGTTGCTGCTGCTGTTGCTACTGCCGTATATACGAAGGGCGCGAGCCGCGATGTATCGTCGGGAATTTAATTACAAGTGCTTTTGGCGACTGGTGTACGGAGCGATGGCTTGTATATATATATATATGTCTGCAGCGTAAAGGGGCTAAGTCAATTAGACTACGGCGCTACGAGAAAGGCAGATTTTTTTCTAAATCACGCGCCCCGGAGACTGTTTGTTCGAAAATACGTTTTATACATAGTCTGGTGTTTTGAACGACGGTGGCGCATTATTTAGCGGGCAGACAGAAAAGACGGCTGGCCCGTGGCGGCGCAGTTTAATTAAATTTAATTGAAGATCGCGAGTCGCGGTTATACATACCTCTTTTTTTTTTTTCATCCTCGGAGCTGCGGAGCAAGAGAGAGAGAGAGATACTAACGAAGGGGAAAAACATTATGTAAGCGCGAGCTTTTAGCCGAGAGCCGCGCGCGGCACTTTCTTTTGCGCGAAATTGCGCAGAACGCGGAATATTTTAACAGCGGACGCGGCTCTCCTTCTCTGCGTTTAATATGCGTGTGCGTGCGCTTGCGATCTCTTTGCCGTTGGGTTTACGCGCTTGCTTCAAGTCGCTGCGCTGCTTAATTGTTTGAGACTCGCGTGTACATGGAAAGACATCCTTATATTCCGTCTCTTTTTTGATCCCGCTATACATTGCGAGGAAGCTCCGTAGTGCGAGTGAAAGGACTCGTTATCCGGTGCGGGGAAATAGCAGCGAGTCGCGGTGTGATCATCTTTACTTGTAGGAGATGTCATCGAGTCCGAGCTTTTCTCTTCTTGCCTCGTTTTGTGCGGTGGAGATGCGTTTAGATGCGACGATTAACAGGTCGAGTGAAGCTGATGCCTGGATCTCTTGTTTGCTTTTTCATAATATACTTGTACGCTTGACATGGTTAAAAGCAAGATTAGATTGGCAATTTCGAGGAAATTTATATTATCGCGTGAAATCAAATTAAGTAATGACTCAGATATTCTCAATGCTACTGTGAACTACGCTTATCCATATAAAAACAAGGCCCTTGGACTGCAAATACCGAAAAAGGAAAGTAAACGGATTCCAAAAACAAATCAGAAGATCCCGCTTCTGCTCCAGCACTTGTCTATTTGCTCAGGACCACCGCGAAATCCCCGCTGTTTATTATTTATACACATCCTCCCCCCAAAAAAAGAACAACCCTCCCGATCGAACCAGCAAAAAAAAAAGAACAAAAGCAAAAACAATGACGTTAAAAAAAGAGAGAAGGGGAAAAGCAAAGGGTGTGTAGCCGAGAGGTCGAAACAAATCCGGAGAGAAAATATAGCTTCGATTTTGCGTTCGTTGCTATAGATGCGTCTATTTTCTTGACCTCCTTTCTGCGGGTTATACAGACATCCGGAAAGGGCGAGTAGGACTATAGGAGGACAACACTTCCGAAGACTTTC
This sequence comes from Megastigmus dorsalis, assembly GCA_900490025.1. Taxonomy (NCBI): domain Eukaryota; kingdom Metazoa; phylum Arthropoda; class Insecta; order Hymenoptera; family Megastigmidae; genus Megastigmus; species Megastigmus dorsalis. The sequence goes on along the minus strand of UELU01142841.1, from coordinate 63,106 downwards.
GGACGCGAGTCAAAGTGCGAAACATAGCAGAAGCAGCTAGGAACTTTCACTCTGTAGGGTTGAGATTGCTGATATAGACTAGGTGTGCCGGAGAATTCGGAGAGAGGGTGCACGACGAAAGCGGATCGGGTAATGGACGGATTGTATACCGACATAACTAATCCTTGTTATTGTGCGATTATTGTGCCTGGGTTACTCCTCCTTACTTTTTTAATATTTGCAGATGCTAATAAATTCATTTGCTTAGTAATGATCGAGCACAATTTAATTAAGCAAAAATCCGTTTTTTTGTAGAGTACAGAAACACCCGTTACATTTGTATCTCAATCATCAACTTTAGATTGAAATTGAAATTGATTTATCCGTCACGAAAATCAAAATATTGACCAAACGCAACCTTGTCCCGAAAACAACGCCACACAACGACTCCCTGTTATTGCCACCGTACAGCGCCAAGACAAAGAAACTTAAAATTACACTCCTTTCGCGCAACATTTTGCGCAGCACAAAGAGAAATCAACGCCTCGGAGCCGTCGAAATCAACAAAGTGCGCCTGGCACGCATAACCTTTCGGAGTCAGAGGGAGAGCCGTAAACCAAGCAAGAGAGAGAGAGAGAGAAAAAAAAAGAGTCATCGCCGGCTGCGCTCGCGCGAAATGACCGAATCATAACGATTGCCTCGCCGCTCTCTCTCTCTCTCTCTTTCTCGACCACCCACGCGTTTCTTCGCGGTCTTTTCGGCGTCTCTTGCACTTCCTCTGCGAGGTGAACCAGACGAGAGAGCGAGAGAGAGAGAAAAGAGAAAGAAAAGAGTTGACGAGTGGCGTGTCGCCGGGATGACGGGAAGGCGGGAACGTGTGGCGAGCGCTGATGGAGAAAATAGCGCGCGAATTGCACGTATATACTGACTCGGGGCTGTGTGACGTTGGAATATCGTTAATTTATACTGATGAAAATTTTCTGCTTTCGCGAACGAGTTGATTATATAGATTTCGTTAGTTGGCTGTATAAATTAATGGAGAACGCGTACGAATTACGTGTACTGCGTGTCCCATTTTTTTTATTTATCGATGTCGCGGTTACGATTTGCAATGTTGCTGTCATCGAGCGAAAAGGATAAAAGGTTAATTGTGCAAAGGTCATTGGATGCTGATAACCTATACTATTTGATTTTTCCAATTTCGTACATGTCGTTATTTACTTCGCGTAACGTGTGATGTTGGCGTTTACTGCTGTTTTTTTTTTTATAAGCTATACGTAAAATAACGCGTGAATAAAAAATATGCGCGATACCAGTTTTCAGCGCGGTGGAAAATGGTTTTATGTTCCGACGAAAAAAAAAAAGAATTGGTTCAGTAGAGCGACTCCATTTTTTTCTACTAGATTCATATGACATGAAAGCGCTCACGCGCTACATCCAAATCAAAGTAGATTTAGCTCTTTTATGTCGTGTCACCGTCGAATTATACTTTATAAATCGCCATTTATGCTATTCGTTTTAATATTTTAAAATATAAGAAAGCTTCAATAATTGTGGAGCCTTTAGCATAATGTACCACAAAGCTCCCTAACTGTGGATACCTATCAATAGTTCGCGAAACTAAGTTGTGAAGCCCAGTACTGTGTATAGAGAACTTGAATGCAATTGCACGTATAAAATATGGGTGTCCAACTTGTCCAACTTTCTTCTATTTAACCAAACTGCAGATAATTCGATGTATCTGCATAATGATTCACCGCAAAGAAAAACTGTATGGGGAATAGTACACACTGATATTGTGTGTAATATTCTCAAAATTCTTTGACGATAAAGAGCAATTTTTTATTTCTTTGGAGAATCATTTACTTTTGGTAAGGTGCAGTACATCAACTACATTGACCCACTGTCGGAGAAACACCGAAGCGGATCTGTTAAATCAACAAGAACATAAAGCGCCTCTGGCTACATGTAGGTTCGACAAAATCGGGCACTCTGTATAGGATGATGGGTCAGCATCACACGTCCCATTTGCCAACAACAGATCGGCCCGGGCTCAAAATTAGAAGTCAGCCTGTATCCCTCCCGGTGTCCAGACAAAGGACATGTGCCACAAGCGTCTCGCGAAGAAAACGAACGAGATCCAGAATGAAAGAAAGAAAGTAGGGAGAGAGAGAGAGAGAGAGAGAGAGAGAGAGAGAAGAAGAGGAAGAAGAAGGAAAAAAAGAACTATAGCCGAGAAGCCGTGGATTACACGAGTTGTCGGATGGCCGGTGGTGCCCGGGGTCGCGCACGTACGAAACGAACGGAGCATACGTGAGAGTCGAAAAGGTGGACTCGACGACGAGGACGACGACAGAAGAGAAAGAGTGCGGCGAGCGGCCGAGCGCAGGATCGAGAGCGAAAGGGGAGAGACGACGACACATGAATGAGAGAAAGAGGAAGAGAGAGAGAGAGAGAGAGAGAGAGAGAGAGGAATGAGCCCTAGGGCACCACACCCACACGTACACATACGCGCGAGAGGTCAGAAGGGAGGAGCAGAGCGGGGAGAAGAAAGAGCGAGAGAGATAGGGAACGAGCGCGCGGGACACACTTGTCCGTACGGAATAACTTCTCGTCGCAGCTGCAGCACCGCCTGTGCAGTAGGTAGTTCGAGGTAAATAGAGAAACGCCGAAAGACTTATTGTCTGCATGTATGTCTGATTGTGTGTGTGTGTGTGTGTGTGTGTGTGTAGGTGTAGGTGTGGATACAGAGCGGCATTTTGAGAGTTGGTTTATACATACATGTATACGGCTTTCGTAAAAAGCTCGGCGCGCTCCGCGGTAAAAGAGAAAGAGGCAATTAAGAGGGGACTAAGAGGGAGCAACAAAGTGGGATGGAATGGAGGCTTTTCCCTATGGTAGCGTGCGCGGGGAACGAGGGATTTTGAGGGACCAAAATGCCGAGACGTGAGCGTGTAGCGCTGAGCGAGGCTATATGGGGATGGATAAAAGGGTATAAAGAGAGCTTGATTGACTGATTGCCAAACTACGGATGCTGGTCGAGTTTTGGAAATGCTCGAGCAGGCCGCCTTGAGCGAGTGTCTTGGAAGTTGCGATGCCAAGTCGCGCGGAAAATCGTTGGATTGCTGACGACCCATTTTGTGTAATTTTTTTTGTTTGTCGATGAAGAAGTTGGTTTGATTCGACTTCATTTTGAACCTGCATATTATGTTGTATTTTACAGTCAACAATAGTATAGCTATAACATTTCCAGAAATGCGCAATAAAGCCGGAAAAAGAATGCAACTATTTTGTATGTATACGTCATGCCTCCTTAAGTAACCGGAATTCTGCCGGAGATTTCATTCAAAAAGGACTCTTAACAAGCAGCCAACTTATTCGAAAATTCTCTTAGCTCGTGGATGCAAGAGTTTTCTGCAAGACTGAAATTGAAAAATATTTTTGAATCCGGCATTTTCTACTGAGCGCAAAAATTGCGTTTCGCACCCCCGCGAGTACGTTGAAAATCTGCGTTTGCGAAAAAGAAAAAGAACAGAAAGTAGAGTTAAAAGACTGTCACGAGAAAGAAAATGAGAGCGCGCGCGCGAGGAGAGCCGAGAGGCAAAAAGAATAGAGAAAACATGAAAGGCTTAGAGAGAGAGAAGAGAGAGAGAGAGAGAGAAGGACAAACGAAGTGGAGAGGAACAGGGCGCGCGCGACGCACGTTACTCGAATAAGAAAACTGCCGTCACTGCTCGCTTTGTAATATGAAAGCGTTATGAATCTTCCGATATGAAAAATTTCGTCCTCGCATTATTCCTTACCATATAGACGGGGCTATTCATACCCCTCTTTTTCCTCCTCTCTCTCTCTCTCACTTTTTTTTGCTAATTGAAATGAACACGAAGATAGGAAAAGTTCATGCCAGCTTTGTTCTCCTTTTTAATTAAAAAAAAAAGAGATGGTTGAAGGATCCTTGCCAGAATTATTTACAATTTCATTTGCGAGCGCGTACTTGATTTATGCAAAAGGACGACGATGAATTTCCCTTTCTTCCGCGCGTCTATTCTTCGATATTTTTGGAATAATCGCAACGAAATTTAATTAAACAAGACATCTATAGCCGTCCCGTCCTGTGCACCTGACCAACGTGCTAGGCAATTAATATTTTAATAAACTATATGAAGTCGTCCTTTTCACGCTTGATAATCGGACAAAGGGCGCATATTTACAGCAAATTCCTTGCCTCAGTCAGATTTGAATGTAGAATGTGATGCGAATTTTCACATAAAAAAAAAATAAAGGCACAAAATTCTTTTGCTTACATTATGAGTTTTGGTTTTTCTTCATTGCGATCAGTAGTAACAGACGTCAGCTGTTTGCTCTATTCCATGAAAATTGTTATTTAGAGAAAAAATGTCCTGTCGAAAATATGAAAAATTGTTTCAAATTTCACTCTTATTGCTGCTGTTTCGCCAGCCTACGGGGAATCCAAAGGCTCGTCCACTACTATCCGCTACGAGAAATTCTCGCTCGCTAACCCGTCGGTTCCTATACATATAAGACACAATACCCAGTGCAGCGATTACGTCGCAACCGCCGCGAGCGCCATAAAGGCTCTCCTCGGGCGTCGGGCAACTACGTCGCTCTCTCGGAGACGTCGAAAACTTTTAAACGATAGGCTTGGGTCTGTATATATATATCTATATACTGCACAAGGGCCGTCGCGAAGCGTTGAGCGTATTAGGCAGTGTATGTCGGGGCCTTCGTTGAGAAAGGTTACGGGCTGTAGAGCGAGTAAAGTAACTCGGCGCCTCAGCTGCACCAGCTGCCCCAGCTCTTCTCTCTCTCTCTCTCTATCCAAAGGCTCGAGGAGAGTACATCAAAAGTTCGCGCTTCGCTTCCTCCGCGTGCGCCGCTCTCTCTTTCTCTCACTCACTCGCGAGACCATAAAACTCGATGCTGCTGCGGAAATGCACGTCGAAGATAGTCTCGCTCTCTTCTGCGAATTGCGAGTAAGAGAGAGAGAGAGAGAGAGAGAGAGAGAGAGAGAGAAATGGGTCAGGGAGCAAAGTGTCGTTGATAGTCGAATGGCGCGACGTACGCGCGTGTTATGTCGGATATGCGATGGAAATATTTGTGGCGGAGAATGATGGAGACCGAGGGCTGAGATGCCGCTTTAACGGCTTGCGCATAGTTTTTTTTCTTTCCAAGGACGCATAGTTGGATGGAGGCTTCGGATGTGCTATATATACTGGCGTTATTTATGAATTCATATAATATCAAGAATATGCGAGAATACCGATATTCAATTATATATATAAGCATATTCTTATGGATCGTATTATAATTATTTATAAACGTTCGCCATTCATTTAATAAACTTTATGTATACGTCTTAGCTACAATGTGCGAATAAAGCTATTACATTCTTGTAAAGCGTCTTAAAATTGGATATTGGTGCTGCAATACGATAGAGTAAAATGCTACATCGCGAAACTCCCACGTATAAGCAACTACATCCAAAACTAAAAACAAAGCCGACGTCGCTATCGCAGCGAACTGGAGATATAAGAAAAAGTGCCTCTTAGGCAAAAAGATCCTCCCCCCGCGATATGCCATCGCAGATCTTCCACGGATCGGTCGATATATATATATATATATGGGGTGGAAGTGGCTACAGTGGATTATCGAAAAGACGCGGGCCCCGCCGTGCGGATTTTGATCCCTGCGGCTTTGGCCCCGCGCTCCGCGATTTATGGCGATCGCGATAATCTCGCGCGCTCGCTCGCGGGGCGCAAATGTCAACCAACTTTAGACTCGCGTGGCTGCGGCGTTATATAAACTTTACGATGCTCGCGACTCTCCTCCTTGAAAGTGTGGCTTCGTGTGTGTGTGTGTGTGTGTGTGAGAGAGAGAGAGAAGGAGCAGGCGCTTTTCATAGATAATAAAACGAATGGATATGTGGGCTCTTGGAGGCCGTGGCTCTGATCGTCGATATGAATTATAAATGATTTCTTAAGGACTTTATCGCGCGCGAGCAATTAAAAAGCCGTATACATATGGGCTGCAGGGAGAAGAGTCAGAGAGGCTCTGTGCGGAGAGAAAGAGAGAGAGAGAGAGAGAGACAGAGTGGGAGAAAAAGGAAGGAGAGGAAGGAAGCGAGAAGAGGTGAGGCTCGTGCGAAAATGCACTTTAGATCCATTCGTCATTCAATGGGGGCTTTTATTTTGCGTGCAGCGCGCGCCCGCGGCTGTGTTAATGCTTCGGACTTGTCTTTTTACTTCTTTGTTTTTTTTTTACTCGCTGCGGATATATTTGTTGATTTCACTTTTCGAGAGTGGCTTTGCTCAGGAATTTACCTTTTCGAGATGTGCATTAGCAGCTTTCTTTTGTTTTCAGAGTTTGGTGAAAAAAAAAAAGATATCTTCAAAATGCAATTCTAATTTATAAAATATCTCCCATAGTAATTAAATGTAGCGCAAGAAAAAGTAAATCCTATTCTAGTCTATGAATAACTAAACAAGCTCGTTCTGATAATAAATAATGAATGTGTAATTATAACGTGCACAAATGTATCATAATAAAGTTGGCAAACAAAGTATATCTAAAAATAATCCGAGTCGCAAATTTTCTTTAGCCATGCTCGCGCATCATTAGTTAAAATATACCATTTGATTACTATCTGAAATAAACATAAGCTTGAGCTGAGCAAATTCAACTTAAGTGCACATACTTGTAATAAATGATCTGTCGCTTATGCCGCTGTTGCATACATCCAGATATCCATTTGCTCATTGCATTTTATTTATCCATCGACCAATTCTATAAAGGAATTAAAATACTTTATATATTATATTTATTGCTTTTGGCCCCGGTATATACTCGTAATTTTTACCTCCGCTTCATATTTACAAAGAGATTACGCGTTTATTCCCGACTATTAATCTCTTCTTCTCCGCTTTACACTTTCGACGCGCTATATGCACTATGCGCGATCTCAATTCGCAATCTTTAAAAATAATTAACTTTTACACGGAGGGCTTCGTTAATCATGATTCTCTCTTTTTCTTTTGTCGCGATTAATTTTGTCGCGTTCAAGTTTCTTAAATGTATACGGCGAGTTGAAGTTTCAATTCGTGATATTTCTCAATGTGATTTATTCCATCTTATTTAATTTTAAATATGAAATAAACGACATTCTAATCGACAAAAATATTTATATCTATTTTCTAATGCTCTAACAATCATTCGACTATCGATCCAACTAGAAACGACACGATTTTACAATCCCCGCTAGGCTCCAAAAATAAACTGGAGACACATCGTTTTGAGGTCCTCCACACACACACACCGATCCATTAATTTTTGTCCTCTCAGACTTTCGGGCACCCATCGACTGCCCGCCTAATTGACTAGTTTTGTACCCGCGCGGCGAGCGAGAAAGACCTCGAGAAAAAAAAAAAGCTTAACACGGAATATCGTTTCCCGATTCAGAGTATCAGAGAGTAAGAGCTGCTCCTCGCAGAAAAGCAAGCCTTCGAAAGGCCATAAATCGTCCGAGTTTGATTAATCTCCACGTAGTTGATCTCTCATTCATCGTCGTCTTCGTCGTCGTCGTCGTCGTCGCCGTCGTGATTGGTCCTCTTTTCCTCTTCTTTCTCACCTGTAACGCAGATTGTCGATGTAAATGAGGCAAAGGGAGAAGAGAGAGAGAGAGAGAGAGAGGATGGCTTTATTTGGGACGTGCAGAGGCCACGGAATACAAAACAGGGTTTACCCGCGTCGTCTTGAGAGCTTTGCCGGACGCCGCACCCACGCCTGGAACCAATCAGATCGACGGGTATCGAGATCGAATTTAACTTGGTCCTATGTGGAGAGGAGTTGAACGAGAGACTATAGGTGGATCGGGGACAATCTGGGCTACTTCATCTTTTGCTGCGTCGGGCGAGAGACGCGCCGTTCAAGGCGCACACACACACACACACACGGACACAATTTTCTCGACGAGCTTGCCCGGCACTTTTTATCGCTCTCGTTTATCCCGGTGATTATATTTATTCTTCTTTTTCTATACCCGTGCAGGACAGTTTTCTTATACTGAATGGGACATTATATTGCGTCATTTTTTATTTTCAATGGCATAGATCAGCGTTGAATAGATAATCGCGTCAGATCTTTAGTGAACGCATTATGATTAGATATCGCCTTTTCTACAATCGTAAAGTTAATTGGATGTATAATAATATGAAAAACTTTTTTACATACAGTAATCGCGGTTTTAATTGAATTTGTAAAAACAGTTTTAACCTTGAACTCTCGGACATCGGCGAAAATAAATCGATGCTTTTGCAAATCCTAAATTTTTCCGATAGCACTGAGCGCGGAATCGCAGCTTTCGACTAAACTAAGATTACAAACAGCTCGAGACTCGAACTCTGATAAATATCCTTTCATTCGATACATATTGAAGCGGTCGTTTTATCGCAGTCGAGTATATACGACGTTGAACTGCGGCCCAGCCTCTCGAATCACTTTATTGTTCCGCTCGCATGCCACTTTAATGTATTTGCCGCAATAACATCAGCGTATCATTTCCGCGTATGAGTCACTTTCAGTTCCGTATATATACGCGTATACATATCCGTCTGCGCCCTTAAGCTCGACCTAAAAATCATCATCATTTCTGCTCAGATTCCCCGCGGTAACTTTTCTTCTCTCTCCCATACGCAAACCCCTCCACACACACGTGCATATCCATATATTCCGCGCATAACGTATCCTTGACTGATTTCTGCCCTATCATGTATAAATCATCTTTTATTGGCGTTTCCTCTTATTTTATATCTTTATGATCATCATTTTCATGGCTCCCTTTTTATGCCCTTTCATTTCATGGTTCAATTTTTTCTTCATCTTTTACGACTCACTCTCTCTCTCGCTCACTCGTTCTGATTTCTTTTTTCTCTCATTCTTCTCCAGCGCACACTTACGCACGTGTACGTCTATATATGTGTGTACGTTCGCCGTCTTCTTTTGTGCAGCTGCTACTCCTAATTTTATGCGCATATTGTGACTGGCCAGTCTCTGATTTTTGACGCGGAGCCGACTCATTTCTTTTTTCTTCCAGCTTATCTTCCAATTCGATCTATCTCGTATACATCTCGATGTGGCCACTTATGGTGAATGCCGAACGTCGATATCATTGACTGCTGGAAACAGAAACAGAACCAGAATTTGTATAAAAAATTAATTTAACTACTTTGTTATTAAATCTATACGTATTCATGGTAGCAAGCATAAATTTGCTATTCATTAATAGTCGAATATCAATTATCTATTGATTTAAAATATTAACGTCTCGGTAAACAAAATTGACAATATTTGCACCAGAGACTTCCATCAATATCAGCATTAGGCGAGCACATAAGTTTTCGCTCCCGAGAAATCTTAGAATCTTCGAAACTCCCCGCAGTAGGTATCCTATAGCGGAGAGTCACGAAAATTTCGTCTATTCCAGCGGCACACATCGGCAATCGGTACGAAGCAGCAGTGTCACTCGAAGAAATTTAGAGCGGACATGTACACTGCAGCTGCAGCAGTTCGCGCGATATGCGGGAAACGCGCGGCAAGAACGTTCGGTTCTCGTAGCTCAAAGTGCACACCACGACAACGTCGTCGACGTCATCGTGGAATTTCCTCTCGACGTGTATGTGTAAGTGTGTCTGTGTGCGAGCAGAAGCGAGGCGCCCAGATAGGATCGCCAATTATTCCTCGCGGCGAGTGCGAGTGAGACGGAGAGAGACAGAGAGAGAGAGAGAGAGAGAGAAGACAGAGCCAACTGTCAATTACCTATATACCTGGACGGCGAACCTTTCGTCCATGCGAAACATCCTTGTGCTCGTGTCTCGCTCTCTCTCTCTCTTTCTCTCTCTTGAGGCTTTTCTGGCGGCACACACGGAGCCGCTTGTCCATCGTTGTTTTTAAAAAGAGACGGATTTATGATTAGCACACTTCTGGCCCCGAGTGATTCATCAAATTCCTTTAGCACACCCTTGGCAATCTTAATTTGCTAAAAGGATGACGAGATATCGACGCTTCTTTTCGCTCTTCTGTGCGAGCGCTCGAGCTCGCGTGTATTTTTGTTTTTGCGGTCTGGTTTATTGATTTATTATATGTGTGTGGTTCTTTCTTTCTTTTTTTTTTATGTAAAAGTGGATTGCTGAAAAGCTGGAGTGCGAATTATATAAGCATATATTGTGAGCGACGAAAAGTCAATTAATTATTGTTCCAGAGTTGATTCGTATATTGTACACGATAGTGATTTATACTTTTAATGAATTAATATTTGTAACTAAATATAGAAACGTAAATTATTACCTTCAACTTTAGAGCTTCGACTTTTTTCACCAGAGTTTCCAATCGCACTTATCGCCGGTGATTTGGCATTCAGCAGCGCCGCATTCATTTCCCTGCAGCATCATCAGCGCATAAACGCACTTATTTGAACTTTCTCTTACATCGGTTAGTACTGGACTACGCGCAAACACACGGGCTATACGAGGCACACGCGCGCTGCCATCGTTCAAATGCGTCGATCGAGCTTTGTTTCGTCTCTCTCACGCTTTATTTTGCAAAAAGGGACTCGGTAATTCGCACGCTTTTTCCTCGTGCCCCCTCGGCGAAAATACGGCTTTGGCGATTTGTCCAATCAGGAGGCCGAAGCGAATTAGCGCGTGTTTGCGCTGCAGTTTATATACGTGCGCGCCTCGTGTGCGCTTCTATCGCTATATAATATGTACAGATGAGAGAGAAAATCGTTGCCGCTGCTGCAAAACCTGCGCCGGTTTACAGGGACGTGTATGTGTATCGGCGAAAACACAAGCGCTCGCATTGCCGAGCTCGCAATTTCATCTGTCGCGGAAGGCTTAACGCTCGATTTTGCGCGACTATGGTGTATGGAAAAAGCGCGCTACTGTCGAAACTAGACGCGTCATCGTGCGTCTGTTATTGAATTAATTGTCCATTGATGCTTTGTTTGGGTTTTTTCTCTCTCTTTCTTTTTTTGTTTTGGAATTTTCATCCTTTTTGATTACGAATACCGTCACAGCTTTTTTTTATACACGAACTTCTCATTATGTTCTGCGCACTTGCGCGCGCGTGCTACATTTTTTAGATTTTTTATTATCGTTCCGTTTCGTACAGTGTGCAAGTGCAAACATAAATTTAACGCTCCTGAACAAATGGTTCTTATGTTGGAAAAAGTCGTGGTCCTATTGCAGGAAAAAAAAGTGAGTCAATATCTATTTTTATAGTACCAAAAAAAATCCCTTTTATTTCGCACATATGCCTTGTCCAAAAATGCATATCATCAAATTTCAATAATATTTTCGTTAGTTCGAATAACATTTTTTTGAGCTACAGCAGTGAATTTTGACTCGAGATGAACGAGACTTCTCCCGTCTTCAAAAAGAATAACTTTCCTAAATATCGAACTCAATTTTCGGAAAAGCTTATAATTCGACTCGAGTATGCCTGTACGCGGCTAACACGTAATAGCCCAAGCCTTTACTGTCGTAACGTCTTAAAAATGCTGAAAAATCGACTGGGATGCATTAGCGGAAAATGTTGCGCATAACCTTTTAGTAAACATATAACGCTGTAACGGCCAAAAGAGAATTTAGTAGGCGCACGTGCACACGCGCTAAGCTATATCTTCAACAAAATACCATTCATGTACTGGGCTCTAAAGTGAATATTGTATCATTCGAAAGATACTGCCCAAAGGTAATGTCATTTTTGTTAAGGGCATGAAACGATATTAAAGCTGTTCCATTAGTGTAAGTTTCCGCAAAATTCTATTATGCTCATGCACACATTCTACTGTATTATAGACACGTTATATTTGTACTCTAAGTACCAGATATAAATTGTCGCTGTGTCCACGACTAGTATCGTTCCAATTCTCTTTTTAAATCTATACATGCATCTCGAAATAATCATTCTTTATCTCGACTTATTACAAGCAAAAAAAAAGAACAAAACAAATTATAACAAATCTCTTCGGTAATGTCCAATCGATGAAAATTCAAACCACTGATGCGCCTGACTACGACCGTCCTTACATAGCTGATATCCAAAGAAATGCCGCAGACACCGGGCCGAATCAATGGGTAAAGATATTTACGTGAAAAGCGCGACTGGACCGAGCGCCAAAAGTCAATTGTATACAGCCGCTAACGAGCGCAGTTTGGGCACTTTAGGCTCGACTCTCGCTCGCGGGGAAAAGCTCGACAGCATATAGCATGCAGCAGCAGCAACAGCAGCAAGGTCGAGAGCAGCGGCACATCAGCTCTCTCTCTCTCTCACTCTCTGTCTCCCCCTCTCTCACTTTGCCCCTCCAGAATTTGCATGTCTAGCTTTGCCACCCTCTCTCGCTCTCTCGCTCTCTGTACTGTGTACACGTGCAGTTTGTTACCGACAGAGAGAGAGAGAGAGGCCCGCGCTCTGCTGATTGCTGATTATTCACAGACGCTAAAATATACAGAGAGAGAGAGAGAGAGAGAGGAGGAGGGCAGTGGATGTTATATACTCTGTGTGTATGCATATACACAGGCGTACGCAGTTGGTGGGCGAATTTCAGCCGCGTCCAGAGGTTCTCTATCTCTCTCTCTCTCTATGTACTCTCTCTCTCCCTTTCTCTTTCTCAGTAGCATTTCGCGTTCGTCGAAAACGCAATTTGCCGATTACATTTGCGTAAAGCGTAAAGCAAAACTCGACGGTTCCACACAGGCGAGAGACCCCCCATATACACACGCGGAAGTCCTCGCAATTCTATATGTGCAGCGCGTGTGCGTGGGTACATGTATATATATACGCAGATTGGGGTGTCCGGTAGCTCTCAGGCGGCGTTAAAAATCGAAATGAAAGAACGAACGAATCGAAATGGGGAAATTGGAGGAAGAGAGTGCGAGATCGAGAGAGACGTGTCCCCGTACCTATATGTATATATATATATATATATATTATGCATATATTTACGAGGCTTGTGTAACGGATTATGTGTATAAACAGGGTTGCGAAATTAGCCTTGATGTCAAGAGAGCCAGCGTGGAAAATGGCGTAAAAGGAGGTGTTTGCTTAACAATTATATAAATTATTCGGGGAATGGCTGTTTGCGGGGACGATTTATCGCGGCCAATAATAATTTTAGATCATAATTAATAACGTGTCGACGGATTGATAAATAAATACTAAGCTCGTATAATGTATACGAATAAGCGCTCGAAGCTGGCGTTTATCTCGGCAATCAATCACTGGGGCGCCACACAGGAGCAATTATTACCCCTTGTATGCGCTGATTATCACAGAATTACCGCGTTTCAAATTGCGCCGGCAACGCGATCTTCCCTGCACGGAATGAAGAGCGCAATTCTGCGGGACCGATTAGAAAAATCGACGCGTGGGCCAGAGACCGCAGGGATAAGAAACACAATGCGGGAGCGCGAAAACTCAATTGACCATAAAGAAGTAAAGCGTAGAGCATCCCTACACAGCCAAACTGCATTCCGTTCGTTTTCATCCGTACATACATACTAGCGAGCCATTCTCTCCTTCTCTCTCCCTCTCTCTCTCTCTCTCTCTCTCTTTTCTAGTGTCTCGGAAGAAAGACAATAAAAGGCAGAAAGGGGGAGAGTGGGAGAGGAAGAAAAAAGGAAAGCGAAAAGGTAACACAACGAGAAGCGAATAAACGTCGCCGCGAGTGCTTTCACGCGGACTACGAGAGAGAGAGAGAGAGAGAGAGAGAAGAGAAGAGAGAGGAACCGTTAAGGGACGCGCTCTCGCGTTTTCCGAGAATAATTACGGTCGTTACCGATAATTAGCGCAAAGTACGCGCCCGGGACCATTGTGCGTTCGTTCCGCCGCTATCTCTCTCTCTCTCACTCTCTCTCTCTTCTTCTTCTTCTTCTTCTCCTTCTACGGCATTATATAACGACATGCACAGCGGCGATTATGTCGCGCGCGCGCCCTTCTACCGGCCCCTCCTCGCCGACCTGCGTATACACAATTAATCGTTAAAATTAATTGCCGTATATTCCCGAATTCGATACTGCAATATATTTATACGTGTGTGTGTCTTTGAGAGAGAAAGAGAGAGAAAGAGAGAGAAAGAGAGAGTACATCGAATAGTTCCTTGCGGTTATTAAGAGCTACTGTAGTTAGTTATCGGCGTCTGTTATGCCTAAGGCGTGTACAAAAATTTGTATCTGCGTGCTGCAGGGACGCGAGCCGCTAAGCTCTTCGCTTAACGGACCCGAGCGCTGATCGAACCCTTTCATTGGTTCGCATCAGCGGCGTGACACGTGGTGACGCGTTGTCTCTTTGAATAGCAGTTAGAAAATGAAAACGAGTATAGCTTTTGCTCGTAATCAATTGGAATACTTTCAATTAAGACAGAGAATAGTCACCAACTTCACTTAAAAATAATTTATTTTTTTAATGATAAGGATCATTGTACCCTATGTAAGTACTGGAACAAAGCAAAAGTAGGACCTATACTGGAATAGTGAGCGAAAAACATATTTATCGTCAAGTTAAATATTAATAGTAATAACAGGCTGAATTACTTTGAATCCCTTGAATTTCACCTGTTCAATCATATAAAAAATTTTTTAATCTAAAATATATTTTTTTATGTAAAAAGATGTTTTGAAGTGTGCTTGAAATACTGTAGCGCAACTGTTCGAGCACAAAATGCGAAAATTGTCCAATCCTAGAATTGAAATAAGGTTTTTAACTAGTATTTTTCTTATAAATGACATAAGCAGGTAATTTGCTACAAATAGCTATTTTTACATAAATAATATAAGTTCTAGTAAACCTACCAATTTTCATAATAGTACCCAATAGTGAAATTCAGCTGTCTACTTAACTATATCAAGGTGTAATATATTTATTAAAAAAATTATATTAAACCTTAATGTATTTAAAGCAAGTTAGCACTTTAAAATATTAATTCATTCTGCGTAAAATTTAAGCAGCTATAATAATTGTGCAGACCAAAAGTAACCTTGAATATTTAAATTGCATTTTAGACATTCTAGAATTGGTTCTAACTGTCTTCCAGTACTACAGCTGACCCAAACGTCTATGAGTTTTAAACGTTCTAATATTGGTCCCAGCCCCGTTCTAGTACAGCATACGATCAAAAATCTGTTCCACTATATACTGCAGACAATTTTTATTACAAACCTTGAATATTTATTAATTAAAGGTTATTATAAAAATAATATATTTTTTTTCTTTATAAATATGTTCAAAACATCTTTTTTTAAAAATAAGGCCCTTGCGTACTTTACCTTATCTTAACTTACAACCTATCACATGCTTATATCGAGGTCGGAAACAAAAAAACAAAATAAATAATATTCGTTCACAGTATTTCGCACTTTACAACCCATAAACGTATGTTTCGCTACATTTATTTAATTCTAGAAGAGACTCGCTAAGTCAATATTGCTAAAACAATAAATAACATGCACATATGTATTTACGACGGGTACTAATTTTTCACAGAAAATATTTTGCAGTAATTGGTTCATCATTTAAAAATGAAAAGGAAATTGCGTTCATTTACATTTTTTATAATTCAGTCCTATTTCCAATAGTCAGTCTCATAATACTATCCATAGTTTACCCGCAGTCACAATTTAATACAGTGTTCGCCAATATAAACGATACTAAAATGATTTCAAAAAATACATTATTTTACGTTAATGTGCTCTATTTGTTGTTTTATCAGCTTATGGAAGCCAAAATAGAAAACAACGATCTACTTATATCTACAAATTCAAACGAAATATTTCAAGTAGCCGTAAGTTATTATATTCGTCAATGACTTAACTTTTTCTAATTGATCAGAATATTTACATTGCAGGGAAAATTCATGGAGTATTGTTTCAAAGACAAAACATCTTTGCTGATTATCAATAGGAACACAGTTGATTCATCATCCTTAAATACAATTTTTCATTCTATTAGTCCGATAAATTTAATTGGAATAAATGAAAATAATGTATTTATAAAACATAAACGTTTCCAGAGAGTTTATAAAGTAAATGAGACACATTTCAGTAAACTGAATAGACCTGCAACAAGCGTCGTATTTATAGTGTCATCTAATGCAACTTTTGCACTGTTACTAGAAGATCTGAGAAATTCTATTTGGTGGAATCATGAAGCTCTTTTTTTAATAGTTAATCTGGAT
Source organism: Megastigmus dorsalis (assembly GCA_900490025.1). NCBI lineage: Eukaryota > Metazoa > Arthropoda > Insecta > Hymenoptera > Megastigmidae > Megastigmus > Megastigmus dorsalis. Next base: position 46,881 of record UELU01142841.1, on the reverse strand, counting down.
TTTGAAAACAGTTGTTTAATGGCACATGCTTTTTTGCATACAATATGGAATTTTAATATTTTATCAGCTGTATACTTGTGTCGAACCATGGACAATAATTTATTTTTCTATACTTTCAATCCTTTCACGAAATTAGCCCCGATATTTTGGAAGTTCGTGAGACATAGTCATATGATAAATGAACATTATACGCTGTTTAAATATCTTATTCCTAAATCGTATGGGTCTATATTTAAATACGGTAAGTATAAAAAGTTCATAATTTAATTTAATGTTAGTAAAAAATACAATTTATTTTTTGTCGAACTAATTGAAATATTATTAATCATTAACAGATTCATCAATCTGCAATACTTTATACTTTGATAAAACCAATAATTTAAATGGCTATAACATTAAAGCAGCTAGGACCTTTTTCTTAAACGAGTCGATCCATGACATTAGAAGAATGAATATCTGCAAACTTGCAGAATCTGAGATTATTAACGTGCTGTTAACTCGGATAAATGTAAATGTTTCTACAAAGTTTTTTAATGCCTATGGTTTCATCAACGAACATGGCAATCCTCAAGGACCAATTGAAGAAGTATTAACTAGTAAAATCGATATAACAACGTCTGTATATCTCGCACGTGATTATTGGAAGCATCAATTGTATCCTTTCTATGAAATCACACTGAGAATCGTATCATCAAAGCATTTAGTTAATTATGTTGAAATATTCTTTTATATATTTGACTTGAAAGTTTGGATATTTTTCATAATGATGTGCTTAAGTTCCATTATCAGTTTAAAATGTATTTTAAATGACTCAATATCCTTAGCTACTTTGAATTTTATTCGACTACTATCCAATACTGCAATACTAGGAAAGCTAAACAATGTAATTGGAAGAATAATATTCATAGTCGTTACTCTCTTCGCTTCTCTAACCATATCCTTGATGCACAGCTCTTTAAGTGCATTAAACACTGTGCCATCAACAACTTCAGTCATAGATTCGGTTGAAGATCTGATTAAATCTAATCTCACACCTATGGGAACTGCAAACTATCTTAATATATTGGAGCCTACGGTAATACGAGAAAGATTTCGTGAAGTCTCTTCGATCTCTGACTGCTTCAATAAAATTTCGAAAGACAATCGGATTGTTTGCTTAGATGCTTATGGGAATATGAGATTCTATTTTCACGAAGATGCAAATATTCACATATCGATAGATAGTGTGGCTAAACGCAGTATCACATTTGTAATTGCCTTGGACTCACCGATTCTTCACAAGCTTGATATACTTTTACGAAGACTCGATGAAGGTGGTTTTATTGAAATGTTGTTTGATCAAGAAGAAAAAATTTGTTATGCAAAGGATTCTTTTAAAAAAGAATTGGTGATGACTTTAAAAATGGTAGACTTTATAGGGAGTTTTTACATCCTAATGAGTGGATGGATATCGGCGGCTATTTCTTATATCTTCGAAATGTTCATTTTTTATGTTAAAAGTATAATATTTGATTAATACTTTTTGATTTTGATTAATAGTATAAGTTTTGATTAGGCTATTACAAATAATTAGTAGCAATTAACAATCACTGGCATTTTTTGAATACGGCTTGTTGCAAAAACTTTTAATGTCAATATGACAGCACTCTTTGAAAAAAACAGCTTTACATTTGAAATCCTCTTTCATTAAAGTTTTAAAATAACTATTTTTTTAATACACAGCAAACAAAAATTAAATATTTTACTTATCTTATCTTATCTTACATTTTATATTCTATTAAAGTGTTAGAGCTCCGTGTTCAATCAGGATATGTTCATTCAATCAGTGCCGGATTTGTGTTTCTGTGTATATGAGAAAGAAGTAAAGATATCAAATCATCTTTTACTAAGAGATCTTATTTATTAGAACAGTCAAACGGTAACTAACTAAGATCTAGCATCTTCTTTGCAACGTTTTTTTATTATTTTACGGTACATCTACGTGCATACGTGCAGACAAACAAATATATATATATATATATATATACTATATAAGTGGATCGAAAGTTTCCGAGACGTTTTTAATTATGCATCGCAAGTTTCTGAGCTATCCCAGAAAACTTCGGAGTGTAACGCAAGTTTCTGGGTCGACTTTTTTTGGTAAAATTACTTTTTTAGTAATGTTTTCACGTTTTAATACACAATAGTGACCGAAAACTGAAGCGGGCGCCGCAGGCGAACTTCATTGGGGTCGGGGGTTGTGGGGTTTTAGTTTATTTTACAATTGATAAAAATTTATATATCCAAGAAACTTGCGTTGTATATATATATATTTATATATGTGTGTGTATTTAACATATGGGTTTTTTTTACTAGCTACGAATATACTAATACGGTATTAATACCTATCCGTGACATGTTATACATTAGTGTGTATATGTTTTTGCATATTTCAGTGTAAGTATACTATTTGTATCTTAACTCGAGGCTCGAGCAGAGGACAGAATACTACATGTGTACGCAACATAACCTTAAGCGTTTTGTTTCTGTGAGATGTGCTTATAACGAATTGGTAAAGAAACAAGTAATATATGTATACACGGCCTTGAATTGGGGTTAGGTCCATAGGCGTCTCCTTCGAATTAGAAACTGAATATTATACTTTAAACAGGTGCACTCGCATAAAAACCATACACGTGCTAAAATAGTATGTACAATGCTAACTTTTTATTTCCTCGAAGAAGAAGTATTGTATCGGTGAAAAAATTTTTTTTTCAAAAATGTTTAAAATAGTAAACGCAACACGTGCGAGAAACTCCTACTTTGCACTCTAGTTGCGGAATGTACTATTTTTCGATATACCTGTCCGTATAGTGTGTACTTTATACGGTCCGTATATAAAAAAAAATAATGTTCGCACCACGGCCATAATATTTTACAGACTAGTTACGAAAACTACTATTTAACTAAGTGTGCAAAGCACGACTTTTCGTGTTAGTTTTCTTCGCACAACGCATGGACTACGGGCACTCTCCAGTTAGAATGTACAAAGCATTTGCTAAGTGTGCAAAGCATTTGCTGATTTGCTTTGCACACTGCATATAATTTGGCACGATTTTCAAATAAACGAGTTTTAATCGTCAACTGGTAGTATTCAATTCTCTGGAAAGATCTATATTTTTTCCTTAAAAGTTTAAGATATATTTTCGTATGTTAAATGTTTTTTAAAATCGCTTTTGGCTTTTGGAATAAAGTATAACAATGTGTAATAGAACATTTTCTCATAATACAATCCGTTCGCGTATGACCTGCATCGAAACATACGTAACATAAATGATGTTTTTTAGCAAGTTACCAAAAGGTACGTGTAAAAAATCTCGAGAAGTCGCTGATAAACAATTGCCTAAACCACGAAACCCTTAGCACCATCGTGGTGTCCCTTATAGATGTTATCATCCCGATGAAGATAAAGTACTGCAGGTATCTCAGCAGTATTTCAACATAATTTTTCCTTTGAATTGAAAATTTATGCAGGATCTTTTCTGAAGGTACAGTATTTTATGCTACTACTTCTGCAGATATTCCTGCAGAACTTCCTGCAGAAAACTTCCTGCAATAGTTTCAGCAGATTTTAGTCATAAGGGTTCTATAGACGAGGTAATCATTTATCAGCGACTCATTTCTACCTAAGCGACAGCGATGGAAACGTTCTAAACTTTTATCAATTCTAAAATCGGTAAAGTGAGATCTGCGACCACAAAGGAACTTTTGCTTCATATACGTGGCTAATTTCAGTGTATCATTATATTTTTCAGAAATATAGATATAGCAATAGACACTGTAACGCAACACTATTTTTCACAGAAAATACTTTCCACATCTATTATGCTTTAAAAAATTAAAGGGAATCCCATGGGGCATAGTTATCGATCATTACCATTTCATACTTAATTCGTTCAATTTTCAAAATTTCCACATTTGTCGAGCCGAGCCCTCTTCTCAGTAGTTCACAGAAATGGGCTAAACTTGCAAAATATTAAAATATTTAGAACGAAAAAAGTACGAAACCCTAAATTCCGGTTCCTAACACGTCTGGCACCTCAAAAAAAAAATACGTCAATTTACATATTTTAATATTCAGTCCAATTTCCAATAGTCGGTCACATGACACTATTCGCAGCTTACCCTCATATCTCTCCTAGATGTTTGGAAATATTTTGCAGAAAATTAGATATAACGATAGATACTGTAACGCAACACTAATTTTCACAGAAAATATTTTGCACTAATTTGTCTATTATACTTTAAAAAATTTTAAAAAATTGCGTCGATTTACATATTTTATGATTTAGTCCTATTTCAAATAATCAGTATCATGAAACTATTCCTAGTTTATCCGTATAGTCACTATCTAATGCAGTATTCGCCAATATAAACATTACTAGAATGATTTTAAAACATACATTATTTTACGTTACTGTGCTCTATTTGTTGTTTTATCAGCTTATGGAAGCCAAAATAGAAAACCACGATCTATTTATACCTACAAATACAAACGAAATATTTCAAGTAGCCGTAAGTTATTATTATATTCGTCAATGACTTAACTTTTTCTAATTTATCAGAATATTAAATTGCAGGGAAAATTCGTGAAGTGCTGTTTCAAAGCAAAAACTTCATTGCTCATTATCAATGGGATCACCGTTGATTCATCATCTTTAAATTCGATTTTTCATTCTATTAGTCCGATAAATTTAATTGGAGCAAAAGATAATACTGTATTTACAAAAAATAAACGTTTCCAGAGAGTTTATAAAATAAATGAGACACATTTCAGTAAACAGAATAGACCTGCAACGAGCGTCGCATTTATAGTATCATCTAATGCAACTTTTGCAATGCTACTAGAAGATATGAGAAATTCCATTTGGTGGAATCATGAAGCTCTTTTTTTAATAGTTAATCTGGATTTTGAAAACAGTTGTTTAATGGCACATACTTTTTTGCATACAATATGGAATTTTAATATTTTATCAGCTGTATACTTGTGTCGTGCCATGCGCGATAATTTATTTTTCTATACTTTCAACCCTTTCACAAATTTAGCCCCAATGTTTTGGAAGTTCGCGGGACATAGTCATATGATTAATGAACATTATACGCTGTTTAAACATTTTATTCCTAAACCTTACGGGTCTATATTTTCATACGGTAAGTATAAAAATAAAAAGTTATTTTAATGTTGGTAAAAAAGTGCAAATTGCTGTGTGTTGGTCTAATTAGAATATTATTAATCATTAACAGATTCATCAATCTGCAATACTTTATACTTTGATAAAACCAATAATTTAGATGGCTATAACATCAAAGCAACTAGAACCTTTTTCTTAAACGAGTCGATCCATGACATTAGAAGAATGAATATCTGCAAACTTGCAGAATCCGAGATTATTAACGTGCTGTTAACTCGGATAAATGTAAATATTTCTACAAAATTTTTTAATGAGTATGGTTTCATCAACGAACATGGCGAACCAAAAGGACCGATCGAAGAAGTAGTAACTAGTAAAATCGACATTACAACGACTGCATATTTCGCACGTGATTATTGGAAGCATCAATTATATCCTTTCTATGAAAGTACAGCTAGAATTGCATCTTCAAAGCAATTAATTAATTATGTTGGAGCATTCTTTTATACATTTGACTTAAAAGTTTGGATATTTTTTATAGCCATGAGCTCTGCTTCCATTATAAGTTTAAAATACGTTCTAAATGAGTCAATATCCTTAGCTACTTTGAATTTTATTCGACTACTATCCAATACTGCAATACTAGGAAAGCTAAACAATGTAATTGGAAGAATCATATTTATAGTCATTATTCTATTTGCTTTTCTAACCACATCCTTGATGCAAAGCTGTTTAAGTGCATTAAATACTGTACCATCAACAGCATCAACCATAGATTCGGTTGAAGACCTGATTAAATCTAATCTCACACCTATGGGACCGTCAAACATTCTTAATATGTTGGAGTCTAAGGAAATACGGGGAAAATTTCGTGAAGTCTCTTCGATCTCTGACTGCTTCAATAAACTTTCGAAAGACAATCGGATTGCTTGCTTAGATGCTTATCTGAATATGAGATTCTATTTTCACGAGAATACAAACATTCACATATCGAAAGATAGTTTGACTAAACGAAGCATCACATTTGTAATTGCCTTGGACTCACCGATTCTTCACAAGCTTGATACACTTTTAAGAAGATTCGATGAAGGTGGATTTATTAAAATATTGTTTGATCATGAAGAAATGTGTTATGCAAAGGATTCTTTTGAAAAAGAATTAGTGATGACTTCAAAAATGGTAGACTTTATAGGGAGTTTTTACATCCTAATGAGTGGATGGATATCGGCGGCTATTTCTTATATCTTCGAAATGTTCATTTTTTATGTTAAAAGTATTATTTTCAGAGATCAATAAATGTAAAATGGTGGTTGATCTAATAATAAGAAACAGTTTTGATTAGGTTATTTTAAATAGTTAGTAGGGATTAACAATCACCAGTATTTTTTTGAATACGGATACTTTAGAAAATCTTTAATGTCAATATGACAACACACTTTGCAAAAAATAGCTTTACATTTGAAACCCTCTTTCATTAAAGTTTTAAAATAAGCACTATTTTAATACACCGATAGAGTTCCGAGTTCAGTTAGGAAATGTTCGGTTAGTCAATAATGTGAGACTTGCTTCACCGTTGATACACCATTGTTTATGTTTCTGCGTGTGTGTGTCTAAAGGTTAAGGCTTCAAATAACCGCATCGAATTTTTGCGTTTATTGTACCTATTAATCTCGGTTGATAAAGAAAGCTTGTTTAAAGAGCATCTACTCTCTTTAATCGTCATAAATTATTAATAACAAAAAAGAAATTTGTTATTAATAATTTGTCTTTAGTATACAATTTAAAAAGCCCCGATATTTTGGAAGCTCGTGAAATATAGTCATCTAATTAACGGACATTATACGCTATTTAAACATTTTATTCCTAAACCTTACGGGTCTAACTCGGTCTTTAAAGCCTATTGGCGCTAACGCTAAAATACTTATCGCATATTTCTTGACAAAGAATGTCTCTCTTAAGTTTCAATAAAATCCGTGACTCGGAGGGTGTGGACTCTGTTTATCAGTGTGCTTAAAACAAATACATGATAATATATATTTAGTATAATCGGCGTATATTTTTGAGATTTATAGTTTCTTAAAAATAGTATGAATAAACTGAGAAATGTGAAAAAATACGCTTCAATAAAACGCTTGTCAATTATAAAATAATTTCTTTTCTTTTTTCGTACAAATACGAAATTGTATTTATACAATTCTGTGCGTAAAGGTAGTGTGTATTAAGATTTTTCGCTTGTAAAGGACTACTTGTTGCTGAAAATTTCAATGAATGTAATACCTATCATTGTTAACCTATATATTTGCTCCAAATTATATCTAACACCTAATATTAGTTAACTTTCATCGCTACTTACAAATGTATTCTTCTCTTAGTGCATTAAAGAAAGTTTACTGGCAATTTGTTTAGAAGTTTTCTTAACCTTTGGAGGGCTATTAAAAAAGATGCGAGAAATTGCTCGCATATTGCATGCAATCATCGTGTCGTGACGCATAGACATCATTATGTGCCGAGGCGCAACTTTAATAATCAAGTTGTATACTAAGTTGGTGTTGATTATCGATTTATGGATGTGCTTTAACAGGTACATTATGATTTTTGTATGCAGTTCAAGAATTTGTCAATATTCTTGTACAGTATGATCTAATGTACTTTACTTGCATTAAAAATACTCTATGCTTGATAATATCTTTATTTTCACTTAGGAATTAATACAACGTGCTCACCAGTCGCCCACGAATAAACAAGAAAGATCAAAGTGTTAAAAATAAAAGAAGCGACAGATCGGGCAAAATGCCGACTGCCCAAGCGTCGTAAATTTCCAAGCTAAAGGTGTTTACAATAAGTATAGCAACTTAAGAACCAGATCTAAACTACACTAAATATTTACACGGCCATAACTCGCGCGGCTGTACACCCGGCCAAATAAGAAACGACCATAACGCAAGAAGCGAGGAAAATCGCCAGAGCTCCGTAAATTTGTCAAGCTGGCAAAAAGGTATTATTGCACCTCTCGCGCGAAATACGCGAGCGCGCGTCTATAAAGTGCAAAAGGACCGGAGCCACGTGTGGAGAGCGGCGAAATATGTATAAGTAAGGGATGGGGGGCGGCTGGGGGCCGAGAGGTGGAGACGCGTGCGTCCGGGAATTGCACACGTGCGCAATGCGGCGCTGCAGTGCTCGTCGACATCTGCTAATATTCCGGCGGGCGACGATGTTTCGCGCTTAAAGGGGAAGGGGGACGCCGCTGCGCGCAGACGAAACAAGCGAGTGACGAAAAGCTCGGACGAGGGAAAAAAGGAGGAAGCGCGCAAGAGAAAGAGAGAGAGAGAGAGGATATCTTTGCAGACGGGCGGAATTGCGGGGCCGATGAAAAACGGCCTTAAAATAAGCGCGCGTGGATATGGCGCAGACCGGAGTGCCTCGATGCAGTATAACTTTCAGCTGAGCGTAATTTTGGAGCGGAGAGGAGAGTCTCCGGTTGGTCTTGTTTCCTCCTGCAGTGCGCGCACGGCCGTTAGTTACGTACTCGATGCGTGATGCTGAATCTCAAAGGCTAATCTTTATTGCTTCTGCATTGTTCATTTCGTCGGTGGCAGTGTTTTGGCTGCTGCTGGTGCGTTATTGAACGGGACTGAAATGGGCTGGAAGATTTAGATGTGTCGGCTTAAATTATTAATTTTAGAGTTTTGTTTTTTCAATAATTATACCGAAAGTAATTATTTCAAAATGAATAACAAAATTTTTTATGCATAAAAATTGAAAGGAACTTTTTGTTCAAGGCTTAATTCGATCATTACATTTGTTCAAGGCTTAATTCTATCATTACATTTGTAATAGACATGAATCTACTTGTACCATGATATTCTTATTAAAACGTACATTGCTTTATTCAGTAGACACATACCCATACTATTCAGACACCATCACATTATCTACTTAATCTTAATGCAATAAATGAATTCTAATATTCAATAATCCTCAAACTTATAATCTTCTTCTATATTCTCAAAAAAAAGATTAAACCCAATTTCATCTTTTTATGTTACAGGTGAGTACTCAACCAGTTCCCGTTCCATAAACCAGTCACACCGCAGCAGCAGGTAAGTTCACAATCGCCATACTCGTCGAGCGAACAGAAATCAACGCTACCGAATTCCTCCCTCTCTCTACCCCAGAAGACAAGAAAGAGAAAGAGAGAGAGAGGGAGAGAGAGAGCAACCCGATAAGCCCATAAATGTTAATTTGCCTAGAGAGAGAGAGAGAGAGAGAGAGAGAGAGTGCAAGCTCGTCGTCGTCTACCATCCCCCTAAAAAATGAATGGGCGCATCAGCATACAGCCGAGGCAGACACACACACACACACACACCCAAGGGCAGGGCTCGTAAAAAATGCATTCGAAACAGTCGCACGGAAAAAAGACCCGCGTGCGCGCGTACAAATTACGGGGGCAAACACAACCCTTTTATACACGAGGCGCGTACGTGTTTGCGTATGTGTGCGCACACACGGAGGACGGGTTACCTCCTCTCTTCTTTGACTTTTCCTCTCGTCGGGACTGCACAACGGGAACAATCGTCCGACTCCTCTTCTTAGTCCCTCTTGTCGCCTGCTTTGCCACGCATTTATACCGTGCGCGCGCGCGCGGGGCTGTGTGGCTTCGAGTTTCATTGTGTGGACGCGCTCGCAACGCGGTTATTCTTTTGGGTTTTTGCTTTCCTTTCGTTTCGAGCCCTTTCGAGTGTACACGCCGGTGGCGGCGACCCGCCGGCTATTTATTCAACACGGTGTATGAGGGATTTTATGGGTTTCAGAAGGACGGAGAGCGGTTTTTTTTCGTATACTCGCAGGCTGCGTTTCTTGGTTTGGTAGGATGAATCGAGCTGTTTTGGAGATTTGAGGATAATGGTATTACGCGGGGTGGTTGGGATATGAGGGATGAAGTGCTGGTTTTTTATAATGATCATAAATTTATTTTAATTGGTTTAAATATTCGTTATCGAAAGAAATAGTTGAAAAGAAGTGCAGTGTTGAATATGATTGAGTAATGGATTTAAAAAATTCGATACCAGTACGAATCGATTATTTCTTTTCCATGTACAGAAATTTTATTGTATAGAAGATGATGAAACTCAGAATTGTTCTTTATGAATCTGAATAAGTCATCGGTCATTCCTAAAGAGTATACATCGTTAAAGGCAAACAAATCAAGTAGCCTTGAATACAGAAAAACATGTCCGTAAACCTACCACTACCACGAGCTACACATGACATCGCCGCATAACCAAAAGGACGGAATCGCCGAAGCATTAAAAGCCCCGCGCTTACGAGCCTCGAGGAAAGTCCTTAACTGTACGCTCTCGTCGCGCTTACATTTTCTCCTAAATAAGTAAAAGAGAAATCTCGCGCCATCCACGCACTGCAATACAATTGAACTCCCACACTACTGCATACGAATTTCCTTGCAGCAGCAGCAGCAGCAGCAGCAGCAGCACACAAACAGAGGCGCATGAGGTAGAATCAAAGGTAGCGGCAATAGTTTGTCGCGAGCACACGTGAAAACCTTATTTCAGCCGAGAGGCGCCCGCTGCTACCGCTGCTGCAGCTCCGAGCCAATAAAGGCACAGCACGCGCGTATCCTCCTTCCCCCCTCCCGTCCCCCGACGACTACGAAGACTCCTCGCAAGATGCGTCGCGTCGGCGGCGTCGGCGGCGGTGTCGTCGTCTTGCGTGAGCCGGGAGCGCCGCCGCGTACAGCCTCGGCTGAATAATGCATGCGCATCGCGCCAACATTTTCGCACTATACTTACTTCACCTCCCTATACCAACGGCTATGTTTCCTTCGCGACGACGACGCCGCTCCTGCTGCCGCTTCTGCTCCTCCCGCTCTATGCGTCTGCAGCTCTTGGCTGTTTTTCTTTTTCTTTTCGTTATTCTTTTTTTTTTCTTTTCTTTCTCTCCCGCTTCCTTGAATACTGCTGATACGAATTTTGTCGAGCATGTGGCGCGAATCTGATTTGGCTTGAGGGTTATTAGGAACTTTTTATTCTCCAATTGCGAACTTTCCGACTATGCTTTCTCCTATACGCTTGGATATAAGTACATTTTTATGAAAAATTGTTATCAATTTTGTTGATCGTTAGATTTAGTGATTTTTCTCCACTAAAAAGAAATCGATTTCTTTGTTACTTTATTACCGGAGCGGATTGATAAACCTTGCAGCACAGCTATTAAACGCACATCAATAATTATCTATACCAACAGGCTCTAAATAAAGAATCCCCGCAATAAACAACTAAGCCTCTCACCCAAAAACAAGCTATTAAGCAACTCTCGAAAGTAACTACTATACCGATACACGCATTCCTCCCCAACGGCCTGCACAACAAACCGTTCACCCTCCCATCCCAGCCACACATTTTCCCTCAACTCTTTAGCATTCGTGTGTTCGCCACGCGTGCATGCATTCTATATACATATACATATATATACTCGTTCGCGTCTTATTTCGTATTCCCCGCTTGTAGGTACAGCCCAGCCGCGAGTGCGAGTGAGAGTTTCGCTGCCACTACTACTGCTAGACGCGAAGTGCGTGCACGGGGCCGTTTTGCTTGGCGGACGCGCGGTTGCACCGTGGAATAAATGACGGCGCGTTAGGAAAAGGCAAATAGTTGCAGCCATGTAGGCTTATATGCGTATATATGCGTATGAGCTGTGAATATGTTATTGGCCTCTGTGGTGTGGGTAGGAAACGCGAGGGGGAGAAAAAAAGGTGGAATAAGCAAGAGAGAGAGAGAGAGAGAAAGAAAGAGGCGATTGACTTATTTATATGGCCGCTTGACGTGCGTTTAGGCGACTCATGATGTGCGCGCGGCATGTAAGTTAATTGCGCCGCGCGGCTGCGACAGAGTTCGAATGAGTGTGTCCGGGGGAAGATTGGTGTGGTTGCCGATGAACGGTAAATATTGGACTATATTCGTTCATCAACCCAAGTATTTTTTTCTTGTCGCGCGCGATGATTTAGCAGAAGTAATATAGATATGTCCCGCTGTGTCTTGGGGGACAATTTATTCGCCTGTTTTTTATATATGTATAGATTTGTTGAATAATTGTTATTCGAAATTTATGTTTACCTACATCCCAGCTATAAGTATCGTATTTTTGGCTATATAAAGTAATCCGATAATCTACTGGTTTTCTAAACGAGTCGTCGCTCAACGTTACTTGTGCATATATACAAGTTGCACAAACATATTTACGCTCTCTCGGCAACACCAGCACACACAGAGCCAATGATGGGTGACGAACGGTGAGACGGGGCAATGATCAAGCGATGAAAAGGAGATATAAAGGGACAAGAGAAAGCAGATATGAATAGTTGGAGAAAGAGCCGAGCCTCTGGAACGTTCTGGCTCGAACTAACAGGAACTCAAAAGAGATGCACTTGGCGCGGCTTGATACCCGCTCGTGCTTGCGACTCACTCGCAGAGCAGCGCTCAACCTTATCGCTTCGCTGGCTATATACGCGAGTTTTCGGACTATATACTTTCCCTGGATCTGAATTATTATTCCGATTGTACACGCGGCTGAATTCGCGCGTATTGTAAAAGAGAGAACGAAGTATTTTGCAAAAAGTTCAAAATATACAGTTTAAAAAGTAGATAAAGGAGAATAACTCACAAGACAATAGTGGTTGTCAGTTGGCGCACGCCGGAATACAGGTGAGAGTCGAGGTGAACTCTTTTAATCTTAATTCGTTGATTTGTTTAGATTTACTGTACGTGATTTATCATAAAAGGGCTCGAAAACAAATTCTCAAGCTAAGATAATGTTGATAAACGTGAATATTGATTTGTAATAAAACCTCATTCAAAATTTGTTTTGAATGAGCTTTTATTCACTTATTATTTGATTAGAAAGTTAGTACAATAAGCAAAAAACGAAAGGCAAAGCGTAATTATTAAAAAATAGGATTTCTCGATGGAAAAAGCTAATTGTTAACTTCCATTTCATCGACAATCCGATAGCTATCCTTTAACTTGTAAAGTGTTAAAAGTACAATCAAATTAGTCGATAAAAAAATTATAGAATCCATCATTCCATAAAAAAATCTCTGCCCTCCCAGAAACTCTGCAGTAACAAAGCGAACCGATCCTCAAATTCAGTTTTTCCCCAATTGGCACTTGGCATTCAAAGCCATCCGAGAACCGCGTCTACCCCTTCTTTTTGGTACTCAACAGCAGCAGCAGCAGCAGTAGCATTTCTTTCTAGCAGAGTTCAGCTCCTGTGTGCATGCGAGCAAACTATCTTCCGCTCCTCGACTCGTTCTCCTCACCTTTCCGACCGCCGCCGATGCCGCAACTACCTAGGAGGGATCGCAAATATTTGTGATAACTCGTGAGCGGCGCGGTAACCGCGCGCGCGACCGGATAAATAGCGAAGATCGAAACAAGACGCGAAAGAGAGCGAGCGAGAGAGAGAGAGAGAGAGGCACAGCGGCGTGTTTCATTGACTCTTCGATTATTTACCGTCTGATGCACTTTCCGAACAAACAAGCGAGCACCGAGCGAGGCCGACCAGCTGCTGCTGCTGCTGCTCTACCGCTTTTTGCGACGGAATAAGTTGCTGCGCGCACCAGTCGAGTTGCGAATTATTTGGCGCAAACACATAATATTCGTTGGATGTTGCTGCTGTTGCTGCCGAAGTTTTGCGCAAGAACAACGCGCGGAGAGGCCTGTAAGGTGGACTTTTGCAAAATCGACGGATCGCTTCTTTATTTTTGGTTTGATAATATGCAAGTGCCGCGAATTAGTTGGAGTCTTTGCGAATGGAAAGTTTGTGTTTCGGTCGCGCGGCGTATCTGCAAAAGGAAGATCGTTCATTAAAAACTCCTCGATAATTATATTAGATTGGAAGGCTACTTTTAAGCTTTATAGCAAATATACATAAGGAATCCATATTACTACCTAATAAAAATATTTAATATATATTAAATTATATCCATCAACTCGATTAAGAATAAAGAACTTAAAGTCAAAAAGATTTTACCGCTCTTGTCAAAATGTCAAAGATTATACCTGATAATCGTGAAAAAGAGGATCGACCGTAAGCGCGAAAGACAGAAGTATAAAAGACGCGGCAAGTCGGCGAAACAAATTAATTCCATCGTCTCGCGCTTATACTCCTCGTCCGCTCAAGTTTTTCACCTTCCTTACCCGCGATAATTAATCCATCTGCGGCACCGGCTATGGCGCACTCTGCTTACAGGGCCCATAAATATACAAATATCCTCGCATTTTTTTTTCTTAAATATTCAATTTATGATCCGGCTCGCGGTCGGTTTTTCATAAATATTTAAGAGCCGACTTGTGTACCGCGCAATCCGTATAAGAGACTGAGAGAAAGGCATAGAATTTACTTATATATATACCGGAAGTTGGACGCCTCGACGTTTTTTAATTAGCGACCCATTTGCGTAATATCGCCGAAAGTCTCGCGAGACGAGTTATAACGAGGAATCGGTCACAGCTGCCGAAAACTCGCGAAACACGACTCGGGAACTCGGTATAGAAGGGAGCTTATTTATCTGGATGATTGTTCTGCGTCGGATGGAATTAACTTATAAATTAATTTTTCATTATACTCTATGCGATGAGCTATTTGTAGAATCTATTCATTTTGCCAATGCATAAATTACTTTCGCATTTTCATACAGTTTGAGCGAAACGCCTATGTATGAATATTGATAGATTGAAAAACTGTAGTGTAGCATAAAACTGTATAGTTTTTGGTGTCGAGTTGTGCGCATCAACGTTATTGTTCTATAATTCGCGTGTATAACGCGGTGTTACTGACATCAATTCCGGTCACGTATTCGGAATAGACTGTACCTAATCGGAAATCGATATTGATAGCGCGCGAATGAAAACGTCAAATGACGTGTGTTTCTGTTATTGCGCCGCTGAGTATAAGTTCATTCGGCAAACTTTGACAATTTTCACACTTAAAATTCAAGCTGTAACCAGAAAAAGAATCTTGCGTTATATCTCGCAGGTACCGATTAGACGTAAGTTATTGGAAAGCCGCACCATCTCGTTTAGGGGGGGGGGGGAGAGTAGCGAAGAAAGTACGAAAGAGCTCGGGATAGGAGAAAATCCGAATACGAACGAGATAAGGAGCCAATTATACCTGCGAGAATCGTCTCATTTCGACTCGGTTGTAGGTGGCTTTGGTCTTTTGTCGTTGCCACCCGAAGCCCTTCTCTTGGATAAATTCATTTCGGAAGACCGAGAGAGAATGAGAGAGAGAGAGAGAGAGAGGCAATCTCGACGATCTAATCGTCCGATACAAGCGGCCTCCAAGAAATTCATCCTTCTCTTTTTTATAGTTTCGTCTTTCTCATACTCTCTCTGTGTCTCTCTCTCTCTCTCTCTCTCTCTCTCTCTCTCTCACTCTCTCGTTCTCTCGACATCCCTAAACGCCCTATTTCCTGCTTTATTGTCGGCGTTGTGCCCTCTCCCCTTTTTGTCGCTAACGTGTTTTTCATCGTTAGAGGTGGAATTTTGCTGCGGAAATTTATGTTGCCGCACCGCGACGACGAGGTTTAAGAGAAGATTTCGACGACCGATTCGAAGGGATGGAGATGATAATAATTTCTGTGGAAATTGTCGACTCTTTTCTTTTTTCTTTTTTATTGAGGGGGAGTACACCGAAATTACAAAACGCTTTATTATTACTTGGGGGGAATCGATATTTCGCCGCACAGCTTTGCCTATCGTATTTGCGGGATTACTAAAAATTTATATGTCAATTGCCAGTAACTTCACGTTTATACAATGATAATAAGTAGATAGAAATATTACTTATTAACTTATTGTATATGACACACATTGGCTCGAGAAACTATATATCGTATAAAGATACGAAGTTCCAAAGAAAAAATTGCTGCTTTATTATAATAATATAACATATTTTACTGTCGATGTTAAAATAGATGTGATTTTTCACGATGCTTAGTTTTTCGCATTCAATTGCAAAAAAATTCTAATTTTACAAGCTTGAATGTTTTCCAACTGTCATTAGATACAAACCAAGTAAAAGTCTAAGAAACAATCAAGGCATCTCTATACATTGCAGGTACTGACGTGTGGAAATAGTCTGCTGAACGAAAATGAAACTGTTGTGTCTCATTTTATTCATTGTAGTAATAGTAACCATTCAAAGTGAGTTTCAATCAATTCCTATATATTTTTTGTAAAATTAACCGTTGTTTATAATTCATGGAAAAAGACAGATTACGTACTTGAAAGAACTTGATATAGACATACTAATGATTCAACTTATTTATTATACAATTATAATTTTTATCAAAAAAGATTTTATTTTTAATTCTAAATGTCTCGCATTTTTATAATGATTATATCGATAAAGCCTTAAAAGAATCCGACTAATTTTAATAGTTCTAGCAATAATGGAGCTATATCGTAGCAAAGGAAATAATTATACTTATTTCGTTACAGCTGCCGATTGCAGAGTGTGCAATAACTTTCAGAGGATTCTCTGCGACATGAAATGCATTCTCAGTACCAACATTTGCAGGCGTGGCGATGGAATTTTTAACTATACCTGCAACTGCAAAATACCGAAATAAACATTTCCCCCCCAAAAAAAAACAACGAATTCGAACATTTGTAATTAACCGCAAACAAAAAAAAAAGATGCATCGCTAATTTAATCACTGTCATTCGACTGTACATGTCATTCTTCATGGAACAGCCGGGAGTAAAATAAAAAAAAAAAAAGAGTGGAGATCGTCTCCAAAGTACAGCTCAACAACGCTCGCTTTCAATTTTCATTTCAAAACGTCACTAGCACATATATATCCCAACCCTAATCCCTTCCCAAAATTCCACTCGCAACTTGGTCAGAGAGAGAGAGAGAGAGAGATAGAGAATGAGAGAGAGAGAGAGAGAGAGAGAACCTGACAACTCGACAGCGGCAACGAGCACAGCACTGCTGCACGCGTGTGGTGAGTGTGCGCAATCGTATACATACACACAGTGCACACAGTGTGTCCAGAGAGGACTGGTCGCTGCTGCTGCACTCAGCCGAGATAAATAAATTATGCCGTCAACCGCGTGCCTACGGCAGTCGAGACTCACTCTCCCGAATTAAGGGGCCTCAGGACACACGCACACACACACACACACACAAATACGCACACACTGCCAGGCGCAAAAAGACTCAAAGAAATCCCCCCGAAAAACTCTGCCGAATCTTTAATTGTATTATCTTACTTCTCTCCGTTTGCCCTTTTCTCTCTCTCTCTCTCTCTCTTACTCTCCTCTCCTCGTCACTTTGCCTTCGCCTCTCGCTCCTTTGCATTCGCACAGACACACACACTCACGCGGGTGTCTTCTTCTTTTTATTTCCACTCTACGCTCTCTCTCTCTCTCTCTCTCTCGATGGGAACCTTGGGGAGATGCGGACAAACGGAGACGACGACGACGACGACGAAATATCTACGCGACGAGAAGACGGCTCGTTAAGCGGCGAGAGAGAAAACGAAACGCGCGTGGATAAGACGTATGCATATCCTCTCCCCTTTCCTCTCTCTCTCGGCGCCTTTTTTTCTCTCTGCCATCGCAAGGCGATAGCATCCGAGAGACGGAGGTGAGCTGCGAAACACGTTTCCCTCTGAGGTAGAGAGAGAGAGAGAGAGAGAGAGAGTCGCGTGTGTCACCAGCTCCGCACACTCCCACATTTACGTATGTGTGTGTCTGCGTCTGCGCGCAGCTCGATCGTCTTTTGTGCAAGGGCCGCTCTCTCTCTCTCTCTCTCTCTCTCTCTCTCTCGCCTCTTTGTCTCGTCGCTTTTTAGCAATTTTGTCGCGAATAAACTGTCCCCGACGCTTTCCCCCCCTCTTTCCTCTACTTTTTGGAAGCGATCCTCTTGATCTCCTTCTCCTTCTGCGACTTGTTCTCTCGCTCTTTTCTATTTTTCTTTAATCCTTGTTTGGATTCTTTTTTACCGTTTGTTTTGTCTCGCGCGAGGGTTAGAGCAGATTTTATGCGGAGTGCGCGCATGCGCGTCTCGTCTTTTGGAAAGGGGCGCAAAGCAGAGGAGAAAGTTTCGGCTGTTTTGGTTTTTCGAGCCGAGTGGGATGTTTGAACGGTTTCGAGTAAGGTTTTGACAAATGATCTTGATAAATATGTTGAGAATTTCTTTTTTGCCTGTTTCGCTTTTATGAACGATGGCGCGCTCTTGCATTAAAATGTAAGAGGCTGTATAACACGAGGACCGAAAACAAGTGTCAGTCAAGTCTATATATAGCAAATTGTTAAATATAAATCTCAGAATGATCGATGAATTAAGCTTAATTAACTATATAGAGTTTAATAAAAGGATCCTGATTCATTTGATTTCATAGAAATAACCAATTTCAAATGTAATTTTGTTTTTTTTTTTTTTTTTTATATAAATCATGTAACCATTAGTCCAAGAATGCATCTATACTTCCAGTAAAAATAATTGGAGCATGAAACGTATCGTGACGCACAAGGAAAATGAATTAAAAACAATGAGTTAAAGTACAAAGCAAAATAAGCGCCGTATATTATTTATTAAATTCATTCTCGCACAATTTGCATCCGCGTGCTTAATTAAATTCACCGTCACGACGCGCGCGCCAACAACAATTTAATTACATCAAAACCCGTTCGCCGACATCTTGCGCGCTATACTCTCCCCCTCGTCTATCTAATTACCCACCATCACCTGTTTTTGCCTAATAACCCAGTTGTGTTCCCGAAAGAGAAAAAAAAAAACATTACATCATCGCTTCCTCCCGCTCGGCTCTATAAATTCCGGTGCATATAGTCAGTCCTCAATTCGTACTACTCCCGCTTTTTTTTCCTCTCCATCTGCAGCAGCATCTCTACATACACACACACATTACACGCATTCGCCTCCTCTACTTTAGAAGCCATCCATCTTAGTGCCGCGACTCGAGGAGGTTTTATTCAACGTCATTCTCCGGCTGCTCTTTCTCCTCTCACACACACACGCGCACACACCACTTTAGGCTGGTTTTTTCAGGCTGCTGCAGGAGAGAGAGAGAGAGAGAGAGGAAGGAGAGATAAGCCAGCAACTATGCGCCACTGATTGTCAGGCCGAGGCCTCAGTGTCGAAGACGACGCGCCGCTTTCACGATACGTTCGCGCCTCGTTTCGAATTATAAAGCTATTGGTATGAGGTAACCTGAAGTGCTCGCGTGTGCCCAGTGTGTGCTTCTGTGTGTGTGTGTGTGTGTGTACGTTTAAGAGTGTTTTTTGTGAGTCCTGGATATATACCTTGGGGTACGACACGACTATATAAGCTACGGATAGGTATGTTCAATTTGTTGCTTTTGCGCCGTTTCGACACGCGATGAATGGAAAGCTATAAATCCGTGCCTTATCTGTATATAAGCAGCTATTTCATACATTTTGCTAATCGGTAATTTTTAATGAAATGTCTGAACCACGACACTTAGATTTTTCGTAAATCTTTTCATTCGTTAGAATTCAGGATCAATGGATGAGTAAAAT
The DNA here is from genome assembly GCA_900490025.1 of Megastigmus dorsalis. Lineage (NCBI taxonomy): Eukaryota > Metazoa > Arthropoda > Insecta > Hymenoptera > Megastigmidae > Megastigmus > Megastigmus dorsalis. The sequence continues at coordinate 27,125 of UELU01142841.1, read as the reverse complement.
CGGCACTCGCTTTCCAAAACTCAACGCAAAATATCTGGTCCCCTCGTCCTCCTGGAAATCACACGATGAATAGGTCCAACTAAGCAGTGCCCAATACATCCAATTAATCGCGAGAGAGCATTTAAAGCGCAATTATTATTCGCGTATAACTTTAAGCGGTGGCAAGGGAGGGGGAGGAAGACGGCGGCGGCGGCATTATGTTAATAAATGCAGCCATCGATTGAAATGCAAATCCGTTTAGCTGGTCGGCTATAAAATAATGAATTCTAAAGTGTGTGTGTGTGTGTGTGTGTGTCGCATGAGGCTCACGCAGAGCGAGAAAATGCCATCGACAGGGGGTATAACAGCTCAGCTCTGCAGAAATATAAAGAGGCATTTTTCTGCCTTGTGTCTTAAAAGACGGGAGTGGGGGGGGGGGGAGGGGATCGCAGACAGACAGTTCAAAGAGTATCGGAGGAATAATTATTCGAATACAATTTACTTATGCCTTTGGATTAAGGCACTCAGCCGCTTTATATGTCGGCAGTGTAGAGAGAAAGAGCGGCGGCGGCGGCGGCGGCGGCGTCCCCTTTGTGCTGCGATATACTCGACTGCCTCGGCTCTCCTCTCGATAACGAAGGGATCGGAAGTGACATCGCCGTCGTCGTCGTCTTCGTCGTCGCTTCAAACGCCTCTGTGTATGTGTGTATGTGTGTCCGTGTGTGGAGGAGGAGGAGAAGATGGAGACGAATAGAAATAAAAATGGAGAGGAAAAATCGCGGGTATATGTACGGGGAAAAAGGGCACCAAGAGAGTGAGAGAGAGAGAGAGAGAGAGAGAGAAAAGAGGACGTGGATACAGAAACCGTCGGGAGAAGCGACGTAGAAAGATTTTCTTGCGAGATAGGAGCGGTAAAGGGATGAAGCTGGAGAAGCCGGATGGCTTTCGGTCTCTTTCTCTCTCTCTCTCTCTCTCTCTGCTCTTCTCTTTCTTAATTTTGCACAGCTCTCGCCGTTGAATGGCGCTAATATCATTATGTTTGCTGTTGGATTATTCACTTTTTTCCGCTATAGAGGATTTGAGTTGTCGCGAATCTCTTTAACAAATATTGACATTGAAAAGAATTGCGCTGTGGCTGGAGCTCGAGCTGTTAGAACTTGAATTATTTAGATAAACTGTTGGAGGTCAGTGCTATCAACTTATTCAAATAACACCCTACTTCGATAAAAAACAGTTTAGCAACAAACTCTCGCACGTGCACCTGCGCATATCGTACACGCGTATAACGTACACAGAAACACGAGAGTCGGGCGTGCGCAGGGATCGGTACACATGCGAGTCCTTCGGCTAGACTGCATTTGTCCCTTATTAGATATTCCATTTCATCGAGCTCTCGGCACTATACTGCAGTGTTCTTACACTGGTTGGCAGGAAGAGCTCCTCCCCCTTTTCACCTCGCACTGCACCACCTTTGGGTAGCGCGCGCCGCGACATCGTTTTATTCCGCGTCTCGAATTTCAAACGTTATTATTCATCCTTCCTTCGCTCTCTCCGCAGATCTCGCAAATATACATTTGCCTAGCAGCTCTCCCTTTCAGTCTCCCAACCCTGCCTACCTCCTCCTCCTACCGCCTACTTTCTGTCTCTCGCGAGCACAGTGCGAATTCGACTTCGTATATGTGTGTGTGTGTGTGTGTATATATACAGGCTACAGGAGCAAAGTTGCCTTTCCTCCTTCTCGCGGAGTCATCCTCTATTTTTCCTCACCTCTTCTACACCCAACTCTCTCCTTCGCCCCCCCCCCCCCCCCCTTTTCTTTTCTATACCCTAGCGCGCGCTAACGCGCCACCTACCTTTTTGTTCTCTCGTCTTATATTCGGTCCTCCTACCCTATTCTCCTCCTCCTCCTGCCTACTACCCTTTTTTTTTCGACGTCCTCCTCTCCTCGCAGGTTTTATTATCCTCCAGTCGAGATTTATGATTTCCTGCAATATGAAATTTTCTTACAGGTATTCGCCCATCTCTGTCGTTCTCGCTTCCCTTTTCTCTCTCTCTCTCTCTCTCTCTCTCTCTCTTGCGCCCGCGTCTCGCATCGTAACATTGTACTAAGGGAATAGGATGTACGTAAGAGAGAGAGAGAGACTACATACGCGTCTTATCGATAGATGTTTTCTTTTCCTATCGCGCAGCGCAATTCTTGTCTGCAGCCGTTATTAATTGTAACTGCAATAACAAGCTACCTACCGTACGTGGTGTTTAACTTTTCCCTTTCCGCTCAAATGTAATCAAGCTAGTTATTCGATAAATTGCTAGAAGCCATTCTTAAAATAGCTACAGACCTTTTCCATGAATTCAAGTGTAGATTCATCGTATGAACAAAGCAGTTGTTTCATGACATGCTGAAGTTTTTCCTTTATCAAAATTCTTAGTAATTTTGTTCTAAACCAGATCACATATGTCAGTTAAAAATCGACAATGGATACATAAATAATCCAATTGCGTTCTATAAATTAAATACACTGGACAATCATCTAACAAAATCTGCAGGTGCAACTCATCTGAATCTTGAATGCCATCTGCTCGTGAACTGAAATCACACAGTTAAGGACAACTGCAGTCAGTTTCCTCGATATAATTGATTTCCGATTAAAATGGCCTCTACGCATACCCTCTTAAGTTTTGCCAAGACTTTTCATAATTTTTTCTTCGATCCCGCGTTCCAAAAATGGTCAGAGAGAGACAAAACGAGTCGTAGATCACCAATACACACTCGAGACCTCGCATCAGCCGATACCGAGATCTGAAAATCAGTGCCGCATCGCCTAATTGGTCCGTGTGATTCACTCTCTATACCTATGTGTGAGTGTATGCACGAGCCCATTCATTCACGCACGAGTGTACAGTCCTCCGCGCGTAGGATGACGAGAATTATGAGCGCAAGTGCTGGACAAAGGGACGCAGCGACCAGACTCTCTATTACGAATGAAGGAAATGTGTAAAGGTCTGAGCACGAGTTCGCGAGTTGAACCGATATGATTCTATATATATATATATATATATGTATATATGTATATATTGTGAATTGAATCAGAGGATCAGATTTTGGCTTTCTCATAAATAGAATATCTACGTAGAATACAGAATAAATAAAAATTAATTTCGTCTGACCATTTCGTCTGTATCTACTTACGTTGAAGCTCTCGATATTTCTCGCTTTTACTTCTAATTTTACGCTTTGTCGAAGTAAATGATAAAAATCAGCTTTATCAAACCTGTACATATATTGTTTACCTAAATATATCAAAGGAAATAGGAGATTGAGAAAATGCATCAATAAATATTCGAGGCAATCGCTTGAAAGTTTAATCGACTTTTCCAGTTTTGTTTTTTTTTTTATTCACCGCACACAGACCACGTAGAAACATGTGTTACACTTTGCATCAATAGTACCGATGAATTTACAGCTTGCATCAGCGTATTTGATGCTCCATCCAATTTTCCTCCGTCCATGCCAACCTTCCTCTCCCCCTCTCTCTCTCTCTCTCTTTCTCTCTCTCTCTCTCTCACTCCCTCTCACTCTCTCGGCGAAGCTGGCATTGATTCGTCTCGTTCAACATTGAATCTCTATCGTAATAACATCCACAATCTCCCTGCAAATAATTCCGTAACCTTTTACCTTCCATACGTCGGTACTCCTCCGAATCATCGACGAACCACTGAACTCTCTCCCTCTCTCTCTATCTCTCTCTCTCTCTCTCTCTCTCTCTCTCTCTCTCTCTCTCTTTCTCTTGCTCATCTCTCCACCAAAACGAAAAATAAGGGAATTTCACTATCTAAACTATGTATGCGATACAATATCGGCTACAAGTGCTCCGAAAAAAAAGGAGAGAACCCAACCCAAAACTCCCCTTCCCCAATGTACACACAGAAGCAGCGTTAGACGAGCAAAAAAGAGAGAAAGGGCAAGAGCTGCTACGCGAAAAAGGAGAGAAAGAACGTGACACAGAGAAGAAAAAAAAGATGCCCATGCACACAGAGTGAGTGAGAGAGAGGGAAAGAAGAGAAGTCCTCGCCCAGGGCGACAGTAGCACGAGCGCAAGCGGTCCTATCTATGGTCTGCCACACGAGGAGAAAGAACGAGAGCAGCAGTGCTCTGCCACCCCCCTTCCCTCTCTCTCTCTCTCTCTCTCTCTCGGGGCATCGCGCCCTCGGGCTCGCTTTTTGCCTCTCTCTCTCGCTCCGCATCGGAGGCAGCAGCAGCAGCAGCAGCAGCAGCGACGGTAGCCTGTCTGGTCGGCTGTCGTTATAAAGCGAGATCAGATAAACAAACGCGCCGGTAACCAGCTCTGACATAATCGACCGACCAGGTGAGAGAGAGAGAGAGAGAGAGAGAGAGAGAGAGAGAGAACGAGATGAGATGACTCAGCGCGATTGTCCGCGTTGGTCTCTGTGGTCCCCCGCGTGACTAGGACGAAATGTGGAAAATTTATATTGCCGCTGCTGCAGCGATGGATGCGCCCCCGTGGCTCTGTTCTCTCTCTCTTTCTCTCGCTCCTCGTGCGCGTATGTCATCTTCGAAGTGTTTGGCAGGTACGTCCGGTTTTCTGTCTGTGTGTGTTGAGGTTAATTTGGGGGGATGGGATATTGCGCGGAGGATTATGTGTGCGTGTATATACATAGGAGTGATGTAGGGGTCGATGAACCGATAGTTGCGGGTCATTCCCGTTCTGGGATTGGGATACATGTGCAGTGCATGTACACGGCGCGGAATGGAAAAAAGGCTGCCAACTACACTGCGGCGCTCTTTTGTGTCTCAAAGATACGTGTTTCGCTTGTTTGCTGATTGGATGCGTTCTTTCAACTTTTAGGTGCAAATTTGTCTACGCAGAGTAATAACCGAATTGAATTGAAGTATAAAAACGCCATAGTTAAAGCACTTATCATGTATGTGTATACATAAATATGGAAAGTAGAGGAAACAGGTTCGCTAATTCCATAATATTTACTTTATACTTTAAACATTAACTGTAACATGAACAAATATTGACATTGATTTACAGCCCAGGTAATAAAACCACAGCGAACTGACGATCGATTGTTTATTTCTGGCTCAGCTATTCCATTTCGATGCGAAAAAAAGCAGGAAAGAACGCAAGAGAGAGAGAGAGAGAGAGAGAGAGAATGAACAAAACGCCCATACGTGCCGTATAACGAACTGGTAAACAAGCGGGTGTACGACTGGAAAAAGGCTCAACTCGTCTTATCGCTGTGGGGAAAAAAGAAAGAACCAGAGCGCAGATCAATAAAACAATATTCTTTTTTGCCTTGTATCACCGATCCACAAAAGCCGTGTAAAATGGGTCGTTTGCACGACGCAAATCCAGAAATTATGAGCACCGGACTGCGCGGCACAAGCATTTGGTCTGCACTCGGCGTATAGTGAATCAATCTTGAGTCGTCGTGCCTTAATGAGAATACATTCAACATTTATCCTACTTCCGAGAAATCAGGTCGTGGATCCGCTGAATAATCGACTCTCGGTGCGCGAGCGCACGGAGGAGAAAGAGAGAGAGAGAGAGAGAGAGAGAGAATATATGTGCTATACAGCGGCAGCGGCAGCAGCAGCACTTGCTATATTCGTGCGACGTGTATTTCTGGGTACGATAACGACCTCGCGACTCTTTATAAGCTGACACGAGGCTCGACTTCTTGTCAAAGCTCTATTTCGGCGAAAGAGCGAAATTTGTTGGAGCTGCGCTTTGTTTATTTATGGGTTTGTTTATGATGAATTATTCTTTTACGTTATAAGTTGATGCGAAAATGTATTAGTTTGTATCCTATATTTTAATGAGTATAATTTAGTGATTTCATATGTTCTATAGTTTGACACTTAAAATTTCTAAGCAAGTTTGAACGCCTTGTTATCAAAGTGATATTTGAATAATTAATGATCGACAAGTACATTAATGTCATAATTAAATCTAGTTGATGTTATAATTTCAAGGAAATTACTACACAAACCATTTTCAATTATATCTAATAAAAAAAATTTTTATCAAATATAGCATAAATGTAATTCAAACTACCTTATTATGAAAAAGGATCCATACAAATGCTCCAGTTTTCAAAAACAGAAGTCGTACAATAAATTGATATTAAATTTCGTCAAAATGTGTTTGCATTACTCTAAAAAGTTGTATTCAAGTAAACTTTTCTTTGGGTTGAATAAATATTTTATTTATATATTTCAATTTCATTAAAAAAGAAAGGAAAGTATATAAATAAACAATGTATTCACTGGTTTCTGTTACAATCTATTTTTACCTGTATTATATATAGATTGTGCTTATAATGCTTAGATACAGAGTTATAAGTTAATTTATGTACTCACTTATAGACTATATAACCATACCATAACGTGAATTCCCCACTGAACACAAAAAATATTGATTTTTTAATTACAAGTTATATCAGTGGGCATAAAAATATTTCTTTGATCTTCAACGAAATGTCTATTAACTACGGAGTGTTAACAAACACAAACTTTTTATAAATTTTAATAAATGTCCATTTTTATAAGAGAATTAATCTACATAGCAAGTAAAACATTTTAATAAAATTAAACATGGTACAAATTAGCTGGCAGATTTAGAACCTAAAAAGTCAAAAGATTTCTTAAAATTTAGTTAGAAATTTATTATTCTCCAAGATCTAGAGTAATTGGAAGTTGAGCTCAGTGAACCACCTGAAATGCTAAATAAATAGCATCAAATATGCATCCGGTAGTTCATAATTGCATTAAGATCGTGTTTAGCATTCCCAACTCTCCAAGTCGTAAAAAATTTTCGTACAAAAATGCGAGCTCTGAGTCGAGCGTTAAAAAGTTCCCCAGCTATAGAAAACTATGCCAAACTATGAAGAGCCATAGCAGTTAACATTAATCTGCTAGGAGCACGAAAATTTTTGAGTCCTTGCTGCCATTACCGGCAACGATGGCACATTGGAAGGGCCAATATACAAGGGAAACCGCGCCTTTATACGCAAACAATTTCGTCCGAGCGAAAAGTTCGATAAAAAGATAGGCAAAAGCGGGTTAATCGACTCATCCTGCAGCAGGACTCCAGTCAAAGAGCGAGAAGGAGGCAGTCGTCAAATTCCTTGGTCCTCGCCTGCACACACACACACGTATAGTCGCGTATGGGTACACACACAAATACACGCGCGCGCGCGCACAGACACAGTAAAAGGGGAAGGAATGCTCCTCGTCCTCGCCATCCTCGCCGTCGCAGTGACGTCTAGCTACCCCCCTGTACCAGGTCTCCGCAAAAGACGGAGACACAACCCTCTCCCTCTCTCTCTCTCCTCCATTCCCCTCAATCCCCGCACACACACACACACACATAGACCCACCCCTGATCCAACGAGAAAGTGAACACGCACATGGAAAGCTCGGCTGGGTGTTGGTGTCATCGGCATCCCCAGACTCGGGAACGTACACGAACGCGAGTGAGACCAGCATATCGAGACAGACAGAAACGCAGAAAGAGAGAGAGAGAGAGAGAGAGAGAGAGCGAACGAGCGAAGAGAGGGAGGTTGAGGAGAGGGTACACGGGATAGTGGTAGCGAGGGCGCCGGGGGTTTCAGATGGGTGTGCTGCTGCTGCTGCTGCTGCTGCTGCTGGGGGTTGAAGTGGGGAGAGCCGCGCACGCCGATTTAGGGGATGAAGGCAGAGTCGGCGGCCGAGGGGTTGTGGCCCCCCCTGACACACACGGCCAGTAGGTACGGGAGTCTAGGTGTCGGTATAGGTGTGTAGGTATACGTACGTACGCACGGGGACGTCGACGGCGGCGGGGGATATATCCTCCGGAACGGAGTGGTATAGAGCGGAGTCGGGGAGAGAGCGAGTGGTAGAGGTAGCCGAGTGCCGCGAATATATAGCGCATGCGCCCGCGTCAGCGCAGCTACGGCACCAGCAGCACCAGCAGCAGCAGCAGCGGAACACCGCCACCGCTGCTCGCTCGGTCGAACGAACGATAGACAGAGAGAGAGAGAGAGAGAGCGAGGGAGAGAGCGAGAGAGAAAGAGAGAGAGAGAGAGCAAGGAACTCCGCGGAGAGAGCAGTCAGTGCACCGCCTGGCCTCCAATCGCGAACACCCCGAGAGTCTCCACAATCTCTGGCGCGTGAACTCGCCAAATTCTATCTATATCTACATCTGCATATCTATATATATACATATATATATACGTATACACACATATATATATATATATAGCGAATAGCATCTGTCTACCGGAGGCTTTTTATTCTTGGTTCTGCTGGGTGGCTGGAGGATTGTGCGAGTTGTTTTGTCGAGTATTTCCCTTACCTGGCTCGGATCGGCCTTTCGCAAGGACGATATATCCGCGAGAGCAGCAGAGTAGGTGTAGAGGAGAGGGGGGAGGGCTGCCAGTGGAGGTCATTAATCCCTCGCGCGGTTGAATAGTCATATACTTCCCGCGCTTTTACAGTAGACGAAGAAGTAGCGGTTTTAGTGGCGCCCTGCGCGCTGCGCTCGAGCTCGAGCTTTTCGCGCCTCACACTCTTGCTCTCTCTCCCTTGAGTCGAAGGGAGGGGGAGAGTCTTTTGACCCATCTGTGCGCCGCCTTAACCGCGAGGATATATACATATATATGTATCGCGATATATCCAGTGATTATCGGGTCTCGGTATAAAAAGGATTGCGAGTCCCAGTTTTCGGCAAAGGTGGTGGAAAGAAGACTGATTTATTGCTGCGAATCCTTTGTTATTCAAAGTCTTTTTAACTAGTATAGCATTTTACGTCAGTAAAAGGAAATTTAAAAAAAAATAGTGCGTCCAGAGAATAGAGGAGTATAGAGGAGAGTACGAGTGATGATCTAAAGTGTGCTTGATAATCTAGTGTCCTGTGCAATGATACATCAGGCCGTACCAGGGCTCGCGACAGTGGACCAATGTACCAGTCAGGTGAGTGTGCACACCCCTCGTTACATCGGCCAAAGACCACTATACCTCGCTTGTATACACACACACGCTGCTGCTGTTGGTGCTGCTGTTACGCGTCGACGACCTTTGCCCCGATGGAGTCCTTGCTTGCCTCTCTGCGTCCTCCCCCACCACGCCCATCATGTCCTCGCTTACTCTCTCTCTCTCTCTCTCTCTCTCTCCCTCTTCCTCTCCCTCTCGTGCACGTACGCTCACTTGCTATCGGGTCTCTTTGGGTAACTACCTCTGCTTTATATTGATGCAGTTCTGTCATGCAAAGCGTATATCTGCATAGTGCGAGGTGTGAGAGAGGGACGCGGAATTGAGCAGGAATGGGGTGCACGGAACGGGTGTAGGAAAACGCCCTTAGCCTGCCTCTGGCCCGAGGTAATGATAGGATTTGGATGGATGCTTTTTATTGAGGAATATTAGGACGATAGGGTAAACGAATGAGAATGGGGGTTGGCTATTTTGGGGTGGGACACACACGCGAGCTACGCTGGCGTTGGAATATAGCATGCACTTGTGGAATTGATGATCCTCCGATGCTCGTATATCATCGGAATCGAAAATTGGTTACGGCTACGAGCAGAACAACACCCGGAAAGGAAATCAAGCCCATTTTAATAGCTTGTCATTCCATGACAATGCTAAATATTAATACGATGATACTGGTGTGGGCTGGAGAGTGTTTGTTCCTATCCAGATTTGTACGCGCGCGGTGGCTCGTTCATTCCAAATGAGACATTACTGATTTGCTGTTGTTACAGAATAATCCAAAGATATAGCTAATTTGCATTTATGGACGTAGAGCATGATGATGATTGTATCATGTCAATGGAAGATGAGAACTCCCAAATAGTTAGGTCGACGCCAATCTCGCGAAAGCATCTCACCTCTTTCTGAATCGAAAAAATTCAGTTGTTCCCAAAAGCGAAGCTGAAGAATTGTCAATTTAACTTTAGAAAACTATCCAATGGAACTCATGTCCGTTGAGCTACACCCATCGTTAATGCACAATCCGTTCCAAAGTTTTTGGAGATAACCCGGCATAATTGGACAGAGGGTAATAAAAAGAAGCCAATCCCTTTCTCGATCCCCAGCTACATTGTTCCAAACCTTCCAGCCGAATATATTACCAATGCGTCTGGAGCACTTTGGGAAAACTCTCCTCTTTCTCTCTCTCTCGCCATCCCGTTGCGTGCAGGGGGTTGGGGGGAGGGCAAGTGGGTGGCTCTACATCGCGAACTTTCGCGACGGCAAAGTGCTCCGACCGACGCTGCAGCAGCGGAGAGTTGCTGCGCGCTTCCACTACTTTAAATCCCTTTATATGCCCTTGGCTTGGCCAGGGAGCTTTGCGTTTCGCGAAATGCCGACGCCATATCGCGGGGACTGCTACCGTTGCTGCTGCTGCTGCTGCTGCTGCTGCTGCTGCTGCTACTGCTGCTGCTACTGCACAACCCCACCTACGGCACTCGGCGAATTGCTCGGCTTATCGCTCGCCTGAGTTACGAGGGCTGTATATTTCTACCTTTCGAGCCGATATCCTCCTGTATATGCTATTTTCTCCTTCGTCGTTCTCTCTTCCTCCTCTCTCTGTCTTTCCTTTCCTTCTTCGTCATTCTAGCTCTTTCTTTTTTGTTTTCACTACCACCACCCCTAAGCGCTTTTTGGCAAATTCGTGCCGGAGCCGTAAGAGAAATAAATAGCCGATAATAGCCGCTGTAAACTGCCCGTATGCATGCTTGGGATTCGGATTTAAGGTGCTGGTGATTTGGTTTTTACGTTGCTTGAGACGGTGGCTTGATGTTTGAGGGTTTAATATTATTGGCTAAGTTTCGCTGACGCTACGACGCGTTTGACTGCATTCAGGTATTATGTTTGTAGTTGAGGTTTAAGGGTATGCCTCGATTTGATTCTTTTTAATGCGATCTTTTGCGGTTGGACAATTGAGCCTTTCATTGAGCTATCAAGAATTTCTCAAATAAAGTGGTATAAGAAGTTTGGTGCATTTGTTTTTGAAAACAAATCAGTGACAAACAATTGCAACCCGAATGTATTGTATTCTAGTCCTCCAATCCAATCCTAAAATTACTTGAATGATGTCATTACGTACTCCGAGCAACATTATTTCACAAAACCAAAGATGGCTTTCATGTTCCTTATTTCATTCTTATTAATTAAATTACTGTAGGGAAGGGGTCGAAACAAAAAAGTCTGTGATTTATATCGAATGAGAAAAATCCGGAGAAATATCACAAGAGCTTCGAATACATAAAAACAAGAAAAAAAAGAGAGAGAAGTTGTTTGGTTAGGGTCGTTGGACCTGCGGGAGCTATGAATCGTTCAGGGCGCTCCTTCTTCTTCCACCCGTCTCTTTCTGGGTGACTCTCTCTCACTCTCTCTCTCACTCTCGCTCACTCACTCGCTCACTCGCTCCTTCTCCCTCTCGTCAAGTGGTTTTTCGAAGGTTCCTTCCTGGATGTCGTCTGGCGAATCCCGCGGCGCCTTATCGATTCGCTCGCGCGCTCGCACAGTGCAGAGAAAGAGAGAGAGAGAGAAAAAAGAGAGACGGAGAGTTAGAGAAAGATTGGCAAGCCCGCAGTAAGTCTCGGGCTTTCGGGATCCCCATGCTCTCGGCGAATCTTCAATATTTTCTTTTCACGTAACAATGCCCTCTCTCTCTCTCTTTCTCTCTCTTTCTCTTCCACCCCGTTCACCCCCTTTTCACCATAGATGCCGTCTACGCGCTGCGACGACGACGGGGTGCCATTAACGATGCCATTCTTTTTTGAAAAATTCATGTGGCTTTTTGGAGGATGCGGTATTGCATCTGCTGAATGAAATGTTTAATGTTTTTTTTTTATTTAAATTGATATAACGTGTAATGCTGGTTTGAATCATTGACCCGTAGTTGTTACGAAATGTGCAAACGGACAATTCGAAAGGGTATTATGAATTATTGTGTTCTGAAATTCTGCTGACAAATGATAATATGCGTATACATTAAAACTTTAGCTTCACTAGAATAACAATTGTAACAAGTGCAGAATTCGCGTTTTGTTCGTTACGGTCATGCATGCGCTGACCGTGTTATCAATTTAAAGACTGGCTCGAATAAAAAGGTTAGACAGGAAATCACTACTTATTGTGTTTCTTGTTTTTATGCTTCTATACTTGACTGACAAAAGCATAGCTCTAAATGACTAATAAAATAATAAAGCGAAATCTTTAATAATTCTATATACGAAATACGTACCCTCTCGCAATTTCAGATTCACATTTATTTTTTATATAGTTTTAAACAAAAAGTTAATTAAGAATTGACTATACATAAAGTTGTACATTATTTTTCTTTAATGTTTAACAAGCTGTAGTATACTTTTCTAGTTGAATCTCCATTGACCATTAGATTAATAATGCAAGTGTCTCTAGGAAGTTAAAGACTGTGAAAGGCATGTTTATTTTGTGATAGAGAAGTAAAGTGCCTGAAATTCTAAGCAAATAAAAAGACTTGTTGAATGTTAGACCATTCGAATTAATGATGTCATTCACCTATGTTTCCCATCGTCTGCTTTGACCTTAATTATCTTTTGAAAAAATTTTTATTCTTCAACGTAGCGTACTAAATTATAGCAATAAATGGGTGATAAAAAGTCACGAACTGCTCTAGGAATAGTATTGCCAAAAATATCAAAACGACAAACTTCGACTAGTACAGTGTTCATCAATTAATCTTATAATCTTCGCATACACTGCAACTAAATATACATGATCCTCAAAAAGTCCAAGGCAAATGGCCGTTGGTTATCTCGATAATCCCAAGCACGCATTCGTACATCCCGAAATCGCGCGAAAAAACAAACAACCTCCAAGCTCCAACGAGGAAAGCAGAAAAAAAAATAGACACGCACTCTCTCTCTCTCTCTCTCTCTCTCTCTCTGATTCTCCAGCGTGTCTCTGGTGCTGCTGTATTATAGGCGAACGAGAGGCGCTAAAAGCAAACAAGGGCTTAATAAAGGCGAACGGCATTTTAATGAAAACAAATGCAACTCGTATTTTCTCTCTCTCTCTCTCTCCATGGGTCTCGGACGAGCAGAGCATGTACCGCCCGCGTCGGCACGTTCGAGAGCTGCTGCTGCTGCAGGACGAGCCAGAAAGAGAGAGAGAGAGAGAGCGAAAGAAAGCAAGTGTGTGTATTAAAGCTACTTCACGCACGTGCCGCGCGACGCGCCAGAGGCGCAGCTCGTAAGTGTGTGTGTGTGTGTGTGTGTGTGTGTGTGTGTGTGTGAGCGTGCGTGTGTTGTACATATATACCCGGTCGTATATACGAAAATAGTCGTGCACTGTGCGCGCGAGCGCGAAAATAATGACACGCATACACGTACATATGCGAGAGAGAGAGAGAGAGAGAAAGATAGCGCGGTGGACGGCGCCTCGTCATACGCAGGGTGCACATATCCGAGCTTTAAGGGGCTGCTACTGCCGCTGTTACTAGTATATGCTGCAGGACGTGATGTAATTTATGGACGTGGGGACCCCCAACGTCTCTCTCGCTCTTCATTCTTTTCTCCTTTTGCCCAGTCGGCTCGCGTACTTAGGCGCTATAGCTGCCTCTCGCCGACGAGTAGTTTTAAATATGCTCCGCCTTGTACACTCGGCGCGCACTTTATTCTTTTCGTACGTTGCCGATGCTGTTGTTATGTTTCGCGCGAGCTATACTTGCCAGCTTTAATTCAATTGATGGGGAATCGCTGATGGCTGTTTGTAAAATACTTTTTCTTTGCGATAAATCCGTTTTAATTGTAAACAGACTGACGTGTGTTGACGGTGAAAAATCTGACTGATGTACCCGCATTGCAGTTTATTCTTATCTGGTGATTTGCTTTTTCAAAAGTTGAGCTCAGAGTTTTCGGTCCAATGGCAGTGCACTTTTTTAATATATATATATATGAATGGAAACGTTGGAGTTGGAGTCAAGAAATCAAGTATTTTCTAATGAATGATAGATCCTTAATTCTTCCAATGCAACTCTACGAATTTCTACTACGCAATCGGAATCCAAGTCTATCGACACAAATGTACGTGTTCACAATCCAAAGTGCGGCGGTTGGTTGAATCATATACCTGCTTCGAATAATTTTTTTCATTAATTAAGAAAACGATATACCCCTTAGAGTAACTTGCAATCAACTATACGTTAGAACTAATTTCGTGTCTCGGCAGTGTTGTCAAGCTCGCAAAATGACAAATATAAATCTTAACGAGACGAGTCTACCGTTTCTCAACTATACGGCAATACAACACTGCAACGGACTTTCTTCCTCCTTTCTCAGCCATTTTCCCTCCTCGCTACATCCACACACACACATACATCCTTTACTTTCGCTCTCGATAAAGCGGCTCTAATTGACTTTGACGTGTCATTATTTTTATCGAACGCAGCCTCTCAGCTGTTAGTTGCGAGAGCGGGGGCCTTAATTGGTGACTGGAGCCTCGTCTTAAACGTTGCCAACTTTATACAGACGCGCGTATAGCATGAGAGAGAGAGAAAGTAGGCGCGTGCTTTATAAGCTCGAAAACCCAATACATGGCGGCGTGCGAGGGTTTTAGGGGAGAGGTAAGGGAGAGGAAGAGCTGCACTCGCATATATATATGTATGGATGCGTAAATCCCTCGAGGGATTTTTGGGTCGCGCTGAATAATTTAGGCCCGGTACGAGCCACATACGTATACAACGGGGAAATGCGTGCTAAATATTACATCTGTAAGACTTTGCGATTGAATTGGAAGAGTGTGTATGGCGGTCGTGTGCGCGTATACGCATATATTTCCTTTTTTTTGCTCTAACTCTCCTGGCAAAGCTGGGGCAGCCACTTGATTGACATTGTATTAGCTTCGTTAGTTAATCATGAGTCTTGGCCTCTGATTCCAGATTTCCGTGTGATCCTCGGGTCCCTCATTTTTTTACTCAAGGGTGTATCTGTGCTCCCATCTGAGATTAGACTTGGATGGGGTGTTTTATGCTTCTAATGCGAAGGTAATCCTTGATCGCAAGTGTTGTTGCATAATCCGAGTTCTTTATATCGTCGGTGACTATAAAAATATTCGCATCGTTTTTCGAAGGGAACCCGTAATCGTATTAAATTGTATTCTTATTTGTTTACTTTATCAACGAAGTACATTAAGGACTAATATATAAGACGATTGTTTAGTATTCGATAACTTAGGGCACTTGATTGATGACTCTCCTAAAGTAATTCAATCAACCGTTCGAAAGAAACAGTGCAAACATCCAATGAGTCACTGACTCGACCAATCAATAATATCTGGTATCGTCACGACACCAGTTTTCGAACACTTAAGCAGTCGACGGGAACCATATTTCGAACACTTTTATCCTTTCGAAAACATATTCTATTTATACTTCTCACAATTTACATCCTAATTTTCAGTTACATAATTTTTATTTCTTAATTTTAGAAGTAGATTTTGGTTGTCATAAAACCAGTAAATATCGAATTACTATAAAAAAGCGTTCGAAAATGGGGTCCTGTTCGAAAACTGGTGCCGTGGCGGTATAGCAATTAATTTATGACTGATCGAACTTCAACTCGCTACCGCGAATAAACACAAACGAGCTGCTACATCCTTTATCTCCCCTGAACTCCGCGGACTTGTTGTATCATCGCTTTATTTATATACACCGCGGCGGCGTCCGAAGCAATTCGGCATGCGAGAGAGTTGCTGCCTTGGCAAGTCGCAGTGGGGGCGAACGCATCGCGCTGAAAAAGAAAGAAAGAATCGGCCGCTCGGAGAAGACAAAAGATCGGTGCATAAGTAATCGCTCTCTCTCTCTCTCTCCCCCTCCACCGAAATCGATTTACATTCGCGCGCGAGCAATCTCCACGCTGTATGGAAATGGAAAAGCAGAGAGAGAGAGAGAGACTCGCGAACTGCGGGGTAGATTATATTCAGACCGGCTTCTTCCTTCGTCTTTTTTTCATCATTCTTCGTTCGTCGTAGTAGCCGCGTGCGCCTCACTGTATATATGCACCAAGGAGAGTCGAGGAGAGCCGATCAATGTGTACATGTACGCGCATATATATATACACACATGTGGAGTCGAGAAGCGCAGTGGACCCGATTATCTCTGGTCTCTCTTCTCGGTAGCAGACCGGGCAATCAATTGCACTTGATGTGGCCTGGCGAATGAAGCAAGATAGAGAGAGAGAGAGAGAGAGAGAGAGAGAGAGAGAGAGAGAGAGAGGGAGAAAGATGTAAGAGTGCCTTTGGTCTGGCCGCCTATTAAAAATACTTAACTCGCCGGTCGTCAACCTTCCTTTGTCGATATCGGCGCTATGCAAATAACTATCAAGTCCCCCGCGCATGCTTGGCTGCCACCGCCGCCGCCGTCGCCGCTGTTGCTTGCGTTCTCCTTGAATAATCCGCCGGTGTTCGAAATAGCCGCACACGGCTGGGGACTCGGGGGGGCCAGAAGCAGCAGCAGCAGCAGCAGCAGCAGAAGCAGAAGCGCATGGCAGAAGCAGAAGCTCTCCACGAGCCACTTGAGGCCGCTGCTGTCCGTCCGCTTAGCGTTTCGACGCACTTGCTTCGACCTCTCTCTCCTTCTCCTTCTCCTCCTCCTTCTCCTTTAGTCTATCTCTCGCGGGATGCATTAAGGCAACCCACTGACAAGTGACGTTAAACAGAATCTTCCGATTATTGTTGTTGTTGGTGCAGCGGTTCATTCGTGCTGCAGCGATCGCTTTCTTCGCTGTTCTTTCTATATGTATGCATGGGTGCGAGTGTGTGTAGCTGGGAAATGCGGTGGTTGAACGATCGCGAAACATCGACTGCCTATTTTGCATTGTAAAAACGACCATCTTCTCCGTTTTTCTTTTTTCTCATTGGGGGTTTTGAAGGGTATTCGGGATGCTGCAACTGGGCTATTAAGAGCGAACCAACTGGCTTTTAGTTTGGTATATTGCTACGTTCGAGAGAGAGAGAGAGAGAGAGAGAGAACAGCTCTTGTTCGCTTCGAAATATTTCGTAGACTAATTGGCTGATTCTTTGTGTTAGGCATTCGAAATTTCCATCCGACGTGTACTGCGGATATTTTCTTTTCTTTTTTATGTACTTTTAAAGCTGTACAATTGACAGATTCCATGCAGTCATTAAAAATTAGTTTGGTATCAATAATCTGGTATAGCTGCGGCATGAATGTAACATAATTAAAAGTTTCTTTCGAAAGTTCTCGAATAAAGAAAAAAAAAACCTGAATTTCTTTTATATGGAAAGTTTGAAATTGATGCTGTACAGAATAGGAGAATCTCATATGAATTTTCATTCGACTTTTTGAAAAGCATCTTGAAAACTTTTCAAGTATCCCAATAAGAATCCTGAATTTTCGTGATCTCGACCAAGCTCCAACTTGGAATAGTTTTTGTTCCGTAGTCACGGAAAGGTAATTTTGCGCGATTCGTCTCAACATTTTACTTATATCGAAACTGCATCATCGTATATCATTTATTAATTGCTATATGCAAAAGTAAACACGACTCGCGATTCACACAAGCTAAGTAATAATATTCCCTCGCAAGTCCTTTTCGCAAAAGCAACATCACCTTTAATCAACAATTAACCGAAGTGTTTCAATCTCGATGTGTATAATATTTGCCGAACGTAGATATATATATATATATGTGTGTATTCGCCCAATAGTGCATCTCCAGGGCTACATTAGAGTGACCACTGATGAACGCTGCTAAATAGTATTTGATCATTGCTATGATGGCTGCTCTCGGCCCCTCCTTGCCTTGGGCTTACTGTAATTTCAACGCTATATGACACAATGTAAAGCAATAATTCCACGTACGTACGTAAGTAGCAGCTTGAGAACTAGACAATATTATAAAATTTTACGCTAACATCAATTCGACGTTGATATATTATTAAATTATTCAGCTTATTAAATTATTCAGGAAATATATGTTAAACAAGTCCGATCGTAAAAAGAGTTTCCTGATTTTTGTACATAGTTGGAGGACGATGGTACATACATCATGTTTGCAAATCCAATTAGAGCGTATGTATAGGATAGCGCGCGAGGCAGCGCACGCGAATATCGAAAAGTCATTACCCCAGACATATGATGTCGAATAACCAAAAAATCGATCGCGGGATGGGGGGGCCAAGTAACGCCGGAATTTAAAACACGTGCAAAAATTGAATATCGATGAAACACAGCTGTCTTTTCTCCATATATCCCGGGCTCGTAATGCAAGCGCATATCCGCTGAGAAAAATCAATATGGCCCGGCCGCCGTTGCCGCTCGCACTAGGCGATTTCATAAAGGAACATTTGCGAACGTCTCTATATCGCTTTAAAAAAGAGAGAGAAACGTCTCGGTTGAAAAATCAACGACGTCGGGATCGTTAAGGGAAAAGACAACACTCTCGCGTCGAATTAAATCAGCGACGTCTTAGTTGAGTGCTCCATAGGAAGCTGAAGGGGAGAGGGGCTAGTATAACTTTTGCCGCTCCGCCGAAGCCGCACGAGAGTCACATATAAGAGCGAGCGCTTCTGTAAACTTTATCGACGAGAGTAACCGAAGAGCGGGAGAGGAGAAAAAGACTGACAAAACGTAAAAGGAAAACGATCTCTCGCGCGTTTTTTCCCCAACTCGCTGCAGTACTGCGCTTCTCTCTTTTATACGCTGACCGACTTTCCGCGCACAATTATGCTTCCCTTTTCTCTCCCTCTTTACGCTTGCCCGCGGCACTTTTTATCGCACTCGCAACGCACGAGAGTAGCGTATATATATGTCGTATGACGGGTAAATTTGTGCGCGACTCTCTGCGAACTCTCCGGGCTTCTAGTATACCTCAAATCCCGCGAGATCAGCGGGGATATTTGCAACGCTCGAAGGCGCCGTTTGAGATTGGTACGAGAGTGGCCTTGACTCGTTTCTCTCTCTGCTTTTTTGCCCGCACTCTATACCGCGTTCTGTCGTTGTTTGCTGGTTTTCTGCGTGTGTTTTCCTTTTTTTAGCTTCTCGTTTCCTTCGGCGTGGATGCGCGGACGCAAAAGGAGCGAGAGTCGCGGGGATATGTCGGGCAAAAAATTAATTTAGCGGGAAAGGGAGAGGAAAATTGCGTCAGTGGAATGTTTCGTTATTTTCCTTTTTTTCTTTTAAGTTTTTTTTTAAGTTTCTTTTTTTCTTTACTTGCTGCAAGTTGACGTGCTACAGTTTTACGCTGCGCTTAGCGCTGCGTTTATGAAGTACAATTGTGCTTGTTGGGATGAGATGAAGAATGAAGTGTAAAAGAGAGTGAGATTTGTCTGAGAATAGCTTTTATATAATTTAGTTAAATTATTATATTTATTGTTATTATAAATTAAATAGTTGGTGATGAACATAATAAAAAAACTGTGTGACAACCATCTACATATATTTATTATCTACTTCATTTAAATACTTTCTTTACTCATACACTGTAGCATTCATTATTTTTTAAATAATTGGAAAAACATAAAAATCAATTACGAATGGGCAGATATGCAACGGGAAACAAACAAAGGCACTACTCGCGCGCAAATATCTGAAATATATATATATATATATATGTGCGATAAATTCTCCGAGCATCTTGGCTCTCGGAACACCGCAGTGTGTCCGCTACACATTGTTATAGAAAAACACAAGCAATGAGTAAAAGTCCATTATTCGTCGGCCATATATATATATATATATAAAGTCTATCACAAATCGAGACCCTTAAAGCAAGTCGAATGCATTCGCGGCGGCGCGAAAAGTGGTTCCGGTGCTGTGGCGGCGTCGGCAAATAAATAAAACGCGCTGTGCACCGTTCTCCCTCTCTCTCTCTCTCTCTCTCTCTCTCTGTGTGTGCGCGCCCATTGCACCCGAGAAGACAAGAAGAGAGAGAGAGAAAAGGAACAATGGGGCGCGTCGCACGGAACAATGCAATGTTTACAATAACTTTGTGCGCGCGAAAAACTCGGGGATAAGAAATAATAATAGTCCAAGGAAGAGGAGAAATAAATATACGAAAAGCTGCTGCTGCTGCTGCTGCTCTCGCTCGCGGTTCCCGTTCTCTCTCTCTTTCTCTCTCCAGCTCCTTTACAGCGGAGCTAAATTTACGACGAGAAGACACGCAGGGGACAATACTTGAAAGGTTGAAATAAATAATTTGGCGAATATTGTAGTCGCGCAGTCCCATCGTCTGAATTATCATGATTTGAAAAATAATTCAATTTAATATACATCTATTTACTCGAATTAAAGTATTAAAATACATCTTATAAAAATACATGAATTTAAGTAAAAGTTCCGTTAGAACGGCACTGTAGACGAATATTTACTTAATCTAAATTCCCGTACGTCTTAGTTAGAATCCAGTAAATATTTTCTTGGCTCGCTTATTTTTTTTTATCGTATAACGTTTACACAAATCCAGTGGTGTTTCTTTTTTTTTGTCCAGTATACACAACCAACTGCACGGTTTAAATGCCAAAAATAGTAAGATCGACTGCGCGCTTCAATACGTGCAATTACAGAGAGCCACGGAGAAAATAGGAGCGCGAGCGCGCCCGAAGGAGAATCCATTAAAAACTAAAGAGCCTTAACGTCTAAGCTTAATGCGCGAAACAACGCAGAGAAAGAAACGGAGTCTTTCGCTCACGAGGGAGGGAGAAAGAGAGCGAGAGAGAGAGAGAAAAAACGAAGAGAGACAAGATCCGAGCAAGCAAGCAAGCTCGAGTAAATCAAGCGGATGAAGGTGACGCATGAACGCGCGCACTAGAAAATCGCGAACTACGTGCAGCGCGCACACACACACACACACACACACACATATATATAGACTGTACAGTGCACATTCGAAAATGTAATCAGAATAATAGCGACAAAAAAGAAAGACGAGGAGAGAAGAGAAGAGAGTTGCTCTCTCTCTCTCTCTCGCTCTCTTGCATCCCTTCGAGTCTCAGCGGGAATCTCTTCCTTTTCCCTTTGTTTCCCCGACTGCTGCTGGTGCCGCTATACTGTGAGAGAGCGCAAGCTTTAATTTGTTAAAAGCGAGAAAGCTCGCGCGGTCGCGCGCGCGAGGCTGGGAAAATGGGGCCGAGAGAGAGAGAGAGAGAGAGAGAAAGAAAGGCGATTGCAGCAGCCGGAGATGAGATTCTGCCTGTTAAATGGGCACATTATCCGCTGCGAGTTGCTGCCGCTGTTGCTGCTGCCTGCACGCGTGCGCGCCTTGGAAAAATCGTTGGAATGCACACGCGAACGACTGAATCTGTGTGTGTGTGTGTGAGAGAGAGAAAGAGAGAGAATATTCCCCCGGCGGTTAGCCGAGTTGAAGCTTTTTTAAAAAGCTGAAATTACCGAAGTTTACGTCGAGTTTTTTTTCTTTCTCTCTCTCTCTCGGAGCGCACGGGTGAGGAAATTTGAGACGGCCCATACAGTGTGCAGTTAAAACGAATTTTTAATTCACAAATCCCCCCCGGATGGCATGTGCTGCTCTGCTCCAACTTTTGCCGGGCAAACAACAATTTTTTCCTTCTCGCGTAATAATAAATATCGCATTATATACCCTCAAAGAGTGTACACGATTAGCCCCGCATAATCATAAAGATCTGACGAAGAAATGTTTCAATTCGTTCGTTTGACAGCTTCATAATAGTCAACGATCGTGCTGCGCGGCAACTGTTCTTTAATCGTCGAAAAATCGCTCGAAAAGTTTGAAACGGAAGCCTTGGCCGCGCGCAGGTATATAACGTCGCGAAGAAAAAGAGGAATAAAAAACGAACGACGAGGAAAACGAGCGATCTATCACTGTATAGGCAGCAGAAGGGAGTGAAAAAAGAAAAGTGTATATATATATGTGTGTGTGTAAAAGGAAAGGAAAAACCGAACGGTGCGGTTGCGCGAGAGGCGTATCACGCAATCGCGTCACATTCGATAAAATCGGGGTGGTCCCGGGTCATTACAAACTCACTCTCTCTCTCTCTCTCTCGCTCTCTTTCTGCCTCGTGGACACGCGTGCGTCCCGTGCAATTAATCAGCCATTCGTTAAATTCGTGGCGATAGATCGATAACGTCCGCGCTCTCTTTGCCTCTATCCCTCGCGTCAAATTCCTTATAACGCGGGGGACTCGCCGCGATAAAATCAGCAAATAACGTGTATATACGTATTCAAAATTCGATGCTCCACCACTGGGCGTTTATACACGAGCTAGACAAACAGGGATCGCGATGCCTTTGGGTTGGCCGCCGCGCGGCGATAAAAATAATAACGAGGTGTACGAGTGGCGAGTGCTCGAATTGAGAACGTAAATTGATGGGAATTATTGGGTTAGGAAGGCGCGAATTAAGGCGTGGTGCTGCTGTTGTGTTAGCCGATGTATAGGTTGGCCGTTAATGAAATAATGCTGTCAATCACGGGAATTCCCAATTTTCTTTTTCACTAAAATCGTCGGAAACGATATTTATTATCTTTTGCGTATTATCGTGGAAAAGCGTGTGTTCGTCGCTTTGGAGATGAGAGTCTGTAATCGCTCCGTAATGCAAAAGTCTACATATACGCGTGTGCAGTTTCATTTCGGTCGGGTTTAAAAACGAAAATAGCCCGCAGTACCGGTGCGCGCGTAATCAGCATAAAAATTTTCTACGTACATAGCCACGTCATAACGGCAAACCTCGGCTATTAATAAACCAGTCCAATGAATTCGCACACGCGCACGGACTCGCACGCAGAACATCTTTTTGACGCGGTGCGCCAGAGACAAACAAAAGCTGCGGTCGCGAGTGTAGCGCGCGCGACACTCATTCATACATGTGTATATATACGTGGGTAATGTAAAAGGTATATAGCAGCTCGCAAGAGTTTACAATATGCGCGAGATGAGCTCACCTGCGCTCGCGAGTGACAGCGAATTAGAGAGAGAGAGAGAAAGAGAACGCGGAGCTACGGCTCTAGCGCGTGGCTTGGGTCAGAGAAAAATTTAAAATTTTATTGCGCTACTCGGCTCCGCGTGAGACACAAGCTGATGAGAAATACGACTGACCGCCGAGAGCGAAATGAGAGCGCATTTTCTTTGTTAATACGAAATGTCCGATGCTATATACGGTCGAGCTGCATCGGTAGGTATACCATTAGCAGGTGCTTCATTAGAATGTTTATGACCAATCTAAATGATTCTTTTCAAATGTAGAACAAATATCGTCTCGTGTTTCAAGGTCGATCAAACCATTTTTTACCACCCTTATATCAATTTTTGACAATCTTGA
Organism: Megastigmus dorsalis; assembly: GCA_900490025.1. Classification (NCBI taxonomy): domain Eukaryota; kingdom Metazoa; phylum Arthropoda; class Insecta; order Hymenoptera; family Megastigmidae; genus Megastigmus; species Megastigmus dorsalis. Next base: position 3,837 of record UELU01142841.1, on the reverse strand, counting down.
CTCGACAGTTCCTATAACACAAATCATGCTACTCGCCAGCAATTTGAAACAACCTTTTCTCTACAGTTCGTATTTCCACATTTTACGAACCAAATCCAAATAAAATGATCGCGCGAAAGCTATTCAAGCCACACGAGAATGAATTTCGATTCATTTCTCGGAAAAACATATACATCGGCAAGCATCAACTTCAAATTGATCAATCACTGGCGAGGGAAAAAAAAGGCAACGCCGCGAGAGAGTATTGAAAAGGTTCGTGAAATATCAGCAGAGGAAGTCAAAAATAATGCGCACGCACGCATTTCTGGTATATGTACACGATACAAAGCACATTAATAACGTGTACGTGTAATCTGGTATATATCTGTGACACATGACCTCGTGTGGCCGGTTTCGATAATGCGCCTATCAACACTCGTCCAATGCTCTCACTTGCTTCCCGTCCTCTTGTTCTTCATTTTATCCTTTCGCTCTATATAGCGCGTATTGCGATCATTTTTCATTCCGCAGTCGTCGTTTGAATAATAGAAATTCGCGCTAATGGAATATTCAAGGGGCTATGGTTATATATGCACCTTTCGGATTGAAAACTAAAACCTCTTATTGTCCAAACCCTTTTTGTTACGCTACTTTTTGAAAGAATATTTTTACACAGACGTTACAAAGTACAATTATCAAACACCAGTGGCTAGTATGACGAAAAAGCTGAGATGCGCATGTAGCAAGCGCACACAGAAGCGTATTATATATATATAAAAAATTCAATGATATGATTAACACCCCCTACAGTACGTCGTGTGTTTAGCGCAAAGCTTTTTAGCGCATCGCATCCCTTTTCTCCATTCTCTTTTGATTTACGGCTTTGAGCGGGCAAATTTTTTTCGACACAAGGCGCGCACACATTTTATGCCCTTTTTCCCCCTCGTGTCGATAACACGGTCGATAGGTCAGCCTAGGCTCTTTTCAAGCATTATGGACGGAGAATCGCGTTTGACAAGCTCTTCTCCCTTTTTTGTGTTTGGTCGGGGAAAGAAAATGTTCATTTTTTCCTCTCTCTCTCCTCTCTCCGTTTTTTTTTTGCACAAAATGTTTCGCTAATCCGGCTAATCCGTCTTGTTGCTCCGAAAAAAGCTGGCGCACTCGCATTGTACATGTATTGAGTTTGTCGCGGATTCGCGAAAGAGAGAATAAAAATACATCACTCTCTATGAGCTATTTTGGTTCATTTGACAAACAAAAACATCAATTCAATCTAGACCATTTGGAATGGAAAACATTTCGGCAAATATTTAGTTTCATTTGCTATTCCGTCCGGTTTCGATTGTTTATTTCTAGTTTTCATTGGTATCGGGTATGAGCATTTATAAATTTCTAATTGCGCGTGGCGATAGAGAAATTTGTAAACGAAAATAGATACTTTCCGAAAATAATTGATATAGAATTCCAATGAAATTTCAAACCACATACATCCTGTCGCGCGAATATTTCATATATTTAATTATCTATGTGATATCACAAAATACCTTGTCAATAATCCAATTCATTTACCAGAACCAGAGGAAAAAATTTTATTCATCATCGAAGAAACGCGTACACCTTTCGATCCAAATCACACGAACTCATATTCCAGCCATGCATCTGTATCTATTACCAAGCATTAATATAATAGTCACTCCCTGATCCATTCGTTTAAAATTAGCACGAGATGAGTGTACATTCCGCACATATCTGATGGACCTTTTTTAATCCATATTCATTGTTTGTATATCCCTAGTCAGACTCCGTCCGAGTTTTTTTTTTTTTTTTATCAGTATATACTCGTCTCCGCTTCGTCACGTTTCTTTTCGTACATATACTCGAGAAAGTTTGGGGTAAATCATCGCGTGTTTTATTCAAATCCTCGGCCGCTACGATCGTTATATATATTTTTGTTTTTATTGCCCGTTTCGGCTCTTGATACGAGACTATGAAATCTATTTAGGGCAATTTAGCATGATTTATTCGGCCGGGAGGGTGAAAAAAAAGTCCTAATGTGATTAAAGGAAAGCATATATGTGGCGATGAATTATACAATGAAGCACGTTGTAGAGGCATTTATCTTATCACGTTAGCGGACTTTATTATATACCGAGCACGGGATATTGGGAGTCGGATCATAAACACTTTAATTGTTCTCGACCTGCTATATGTACACACTTCAGTATTTAGTTTTACTTTTATTTTGCTTCTAATTATCGTTAATAGCACTTCTTTTAACTTATTTTAAAATTTTTTAAAGTATACATAGATTTAGGAGTTCCCGCAATTCAAAGTCTTTTCTTTTTTAGATCATAATACGTTGGATGTCAAAGAAACATTTTTAAAATTCAAATTTATTTTATCAAACTGATAAAAAAAATATTATTCTCTGACAGACTAAATTCAATTTCTTTATCCGTTTAAAAAAGTCTTAGATTCATGAATCATTGATAAAAAAACACGAAATTTGATGAATATTGAATATTTTCAGATAAAAGTTCGACAAAGACAAAAATAACATTCCTGACTATCGTATTCCAGAATTTAAAAGCTACCTTTAAATCTACCAACGATCAGCTCACTCTTAAAAAGTCACATTGCCGTCAAATTCCTCACTACGCGCTACGCTTAAAAGAAGAAAAAAAAAGACGCGAGGAGAAACAATCGCAATAACGAAACCCTCCGTATAATAATCGAAAAAATAAATAAAAAAAGAGTGAGAGAGCGAGAGAGAGAGAGAGAGAGAGAGAGAGAGAGAGAGAGAGGGACCTGCAGTACAGTCTTTCTCATATTTCGAGCACGCGATTGCGTGGTTCGTGTGAATTGCATTCGTTTGCAGATTAGAGTATATACGGACACGCGCACGACTGTATACCGTACACCAGCCCCAACACACATACGCACCAATATAGGCAGAACCATCGGAAGAGAGATAAAACATAAAAGGTAGATCCTCTGCGATCGACTGCAATCTCTCTCGATTTGCTCTTCTCGTCGTGTCTGCGAGTATGGCTACATATACATATATATAGGTACACGCGAAACGAGAAAAAAACCTCGGAGCGCTACAATTCGGCGCTTATATATATATACACAACGCCAATAGCTATGGGGTATAGACGTGCCTCGAGCTGCGAAAATTTTTGTAAGTATAAGCTCGCGCTTTTTTCCGCCCTGCGCTTATAGGTGTACGTATACCTAACTGAGAGTGTAACTACGTGTTACTGCATAAATTTGAAAAAATTACCGGCGCCGAGCAGTTAAAATTAACGCGCGAAACGCGATAAATATTGATAGGGGGGGGGGGGCAGCATCAGAATTTTTATAGCGAGGCAACGTTAATTTTTACGCTGCGGCGCGCGATAAGATCATTTTTTTTTTCTTCGTTATACATTTGGCCGACCTACATTTTCCGCTAATTCCGCGCCATTAACAATTTCCTCGAGAAAAGTCCAACTGCATCATTTCGTATAGATGGTACATTCAAAGTTTGTAAATACTGTAAGCTCTTGAGTGACTTTTATCGAGTCGCGCATGCGTGCACGTGTAGCGCAATGGAAAAAAAAGAAGGGAAGCGTAGAGGTGAACAATTTCGATATCGTTGCGGCTCACGCATCGAGCGAAATTTAGTGGCGGTCATAAAATAGCGAACGGCCAAAAGAGAGAGAGAGAGAGAGAGAGAAAGTTTGAGTTTGAGTTTGAGTTTATTAATTATTCAGACTGAGGACTCTAGGTCCTGTGTAGCCTGTAGCTACATACAAATTTTTACATTTTGTAGTGTTCAACACGAAAGGGGTAAAACAATAATTACCCTCGCAC
>UELU01142839.1:15723-51175 GCA_900490025.1 Megastigmus dorsalis | reverse complement strand
ATATATATATATATATATATATATATTTAATATTCATAATAAATAATTAAATAATTTTCCCATTATCAAATTATAAATAATTACTAAATAGTTAAATCCTATTTAAAAAATATAATTTGCATTGAAGTTAGTTCGATATAAAATTTATATTTTGTACTTATCGACACTTATTAGGAAGACTAGCACGTTTCCATTTTTGCAATGTAAACAATGGCTATTAAATGGTACTCATTCATAACAGAGGCTAAAATGAATGATCTTTATAAAGTTCAAGAGATTCAGCAGATATAAATATATGATCTCTTAGGACTCTCGCATCGAATTTGGTTAATTGGGTTCCAATAAAAATGGTAAGAGTTCGAGAAGTATGTATTCAACATGAAGTAGACATCATACAAGTTAAATATGTACTTCGGGAAGATGCTCAGCAAACGCTTATGTCAAAAAAGCTCTTAAGAACTTATTCAATTACTGTTTAAAACAGGCGTATGATAAAAAATTTCCTCATCCGTTCAACAAAAAGAAAGATGCAACTGCAATGATTGACAGAAATTTAATACCAATTGCATATCATATTTTTTAATGATATATTGTTAATTCGAATATATATAATACAATATGATTGTTGTTTTCATCAAATTGAAGCAACCACTATTATTAAGATAATTTAAGGTTACTTATAAAATTCTCGATTAGTTTTTGCGAATCAAATTTGTATGAATTGCAATTCAATGGTCTCAATAATATTTTATGAATTCAACTGTCTTGAAATTGCAAATCAAAAGCCATTAAATTAATATTAATGATTAATTTATAATAACAGAATCATAAGGTTTTTTAATATTTTCAAAGGGTTTCCGCGGTTAAACAACGAAACGTGCTAGTCTTTGCGGCCAAAATCGAAACGTGCTAGTTTTCGCGGCGAAAATCCAAACGTGCTAGTCTTTGTTACAAGCGTCGATATGTTCATTCTATCAATAAAAACTTGTTTTGAAAGAATAACTTTTACAGCTTATCAAATAATTGAATTTTAAAGAAGAAAATATATCAAAAATATAAAAAATGGCAAAGAAATAAGTTTCAGTAAATAAATTTCTTAAATGTAATATAATTCACCTTAATTAAATAAGTTTTATACAGTGTTTAATTACGTAGACAATTATGATACAATTACTTAAATAAGAGTTGATTTTCTTTGTTTGTTATTTTTTCCTTTTTGCCATACATACCTTTTGCTTTAATGATTATAATATTTTATTTGAAAATAACGACAATGTACAAAAAATTTAAAATTATAATCGAAAATCGATTATTCTTACTTCTACAAAAATTGAAAAATAACAGCACATGTACACACGAAAAAAATCACTTATTTCTGTGTAGAAATACTTGAAGTATGTATAATTACTATACCGCTACTATACCGGTATTTGATCAATTAAGTAAAAGCTTATTGTTTTACAGGTATACAAATAACAATATAGTTGCTAATGTATTGTAAATAAAACGCCAATGTTTATAGCTTTTTTCTCTACATTTGAATCAGTGAGACTCATTACGAATCTGAGAATATTCATCATTTCACTGAGAATATTCATCATTTCACTGAGAATATTCACTGAGAATATCATTTGACAGTGACACTATTTAGTGTAATTGAATAGTGATTTAATCGATAATATATTTGGCGCTGCAACACAGTAAATAGTCACGGTTTTTTAGTGAGTCTCAATGACTCAGATTTACTAAGAGTTCATTGCCGATGTACGGAAACAGCTCAGGTATGAAGCGCGAGCAGAACGATAGATCGAGCGTCTGTATCTCGGCAATGTTCAACAATTGTTAATTTGAAATATGTTTCTTCACTAAATTCTGCATACATAGGTTTGAGCTGTAGGCCCACTGGAATCGCTTCTGGATGATCGCGCATCTTGGTGCTAATTCCTTCATTTCAACGTTGATTTGGTATTACTCTTTCTTGCAAACTTTTATTCAACTTTTCTTTATTAGAAACTGCAAGTTAGTTAGGAAACCTTTTTATTTTGCTTCAAAAATTCATGAGATTAAGGTATGTCTCTACGTACAATCGCAAACAAAAGTTTAGCGAGTGCTGATCTAAACGTGTCTATCCGTGCCTGCTTGTAATGTTGCCGGAGAGAGGGAAATGTTTAGAGGACTGTACCTCACGTAACCGTAAGCTTCTCCCAACTCGTTCAATTTCTCTCGCTCTCATGAATTCGCTCTAAAAGTTTGAAAAAACCAACTCGGTTTACATTTAAATTACTCAAAAGCGGTATGGCTATAGGCTTCCTAAATTTTAAGTATAATATGTATGGCATTGTTTTCAATAACAATTGTTTTTTTAACAAAATTTAAAGAAAAGTTTTCGTCGTATTTCGGTTTAGACATTACATGTTAAATATGCAAGCTATGATGTTTGATATCTTCGTTTCTCTATGGTAAAAATGTTTTAACAGTATATGCGGATTATAATTCTCAATACGTATTAGTTAAAATTTCAAACAAATCCTAAGAAATTCGATATTTCGGAGAGAAACCTTAAAGTTAGTAGAAAAGTGTATTGCAAATTTATTATCAGTTTCGTTAATCCAAAAATAAAAAAAAAATTTGAACTATTAAAAAATTTCATTCTCAAATGTTTAAGAAATAATTAAGCAACAATTACATTAATTTAAAAAAAAATAAAAGAACAAAATAATATAACAAGTAGTACTTTTCTAAATACTTTAAACGAAATTACATTTGTAAGATCTTTAAATTAGATAAAATTGACAAAAAAATATAATATATTCGTCGCATTTTTACACGTTCTACTCGTTATGTATTATTATTTTTAGTTGCAGTAGTAGCTGTGTTATCGATAGAAGATTTTCGTGTATATTAGTACTATCTTCTATGTCCCGTAAATGCACGCGAGTGTAAAGGATGATCTTAAGTTCGTCTGAATCTTCGGCCATATAACAGTGAACTGTTATAACTTTATGCACTAAATTAATATAAAGAATAATCATAATTAGAAATGTATTTTGTGTTTTGGGTTATTGTTTTTCACAAATTAAATGAATACTTAATAGTTGCAGAGAACCATCTATGGTTAGATTCACTAGTGCCGAAAATTACGCAAAATTTACGACCCTATCAAGTCACACTGTTCTCGAACAGCTCAGAAATCTGTAATATACCAGAACAAAACTCAATTTATCAAAGGATCGTACAAACGATTCCAACTGTAATATTAGATTTGGCAATAATGAAGTCTACAGGTGACAATCGCACCTTGGACATGCCTATTTTTCAGCATCCTCGGAATAAAGCAATTTACATATTTTTTCATCACAGTAGTCATTTTCATGTAAAAAATTCGCTTGTGCATCGTTTGGAACGAGTTTTCAAACTGTTTCCTAATTCACCGCAACCGAACTACTTAATTATATTTCTAAATAAAAAAAAACTTTTTCTTGATCTATTTTTTAAACATATTCTTGTGTATAGCTGGAAACAAAAAGTTTTAGATATCTCTATAGTAGAAGTAGATACGAATGATCTATCAAAAACGATACCATACGTTTACTATTACAACCCATTTTTTGACGTATTCGAGAAAAAACTACTGGACGAAAGCAAATATATTTTTCCACGTAAACTTAGAAATGCTAATGGTTATTCTTTGAACTCAGTAATCACCCATAGTCCACCTTATATACACTTTACAAAATCAGGAAATAAAACTGACATTCGCCTTTACTATCCAGATATTTTGATTGCAATAAATGAACTGAATTTCTCTCATAATTTTATAATAGTCCAACATAGTACATATTATGACACTTTAGTTAAATTTCATGAAGCATTTCAACAGCAGGATGGAGACGTGTTTTTAGTAGCAATGCCGAAACAAGTAATGCCACTAGCTGATGGTACACTGGAATTAGATACAGGGCGTCCTTGCGATAAGCTTGTGGCAGTAGTTCCATCTCTGTATTCAGAAAATTTAAAAATACCTTACCAATTATTTGACGACTTAATTTTTATTCCGGCAGGTGTTGCAGTTTTAGTTTACATAATGCGCCTTTTGAAGATTGTAACAAAGCACTTTACATTTTTTAATGTTCTCTTAATCCTCTGTGCAGTACCTAGGCCTAAACATCCACAGAAATTATCTGATAGAATGATACTTTCTTCCATTATTCTTGTATCCTTGAAATATTCCATGAGTTTTTATTCTCAGCTTGTAGATATTAATTTATTTCAGGATGAATTATCGTTAGACAGTATTGAGGCAATGGAAGAGGCGCAGGTTCCATTGATTTTCGATAATACTGATTTCGTTAGAATTGCTAAGAATGATGACCGAAGGGCACAGCTTTTACGTTTAAATACAATTCGCACAGTTAATGTTGCAGGTTATTTAGGAGTTTCAATGCAGTATAAAAATTGCGTATGTTTGTCAGCAATGTATAACGCAGAATTTTACACAAAATTATACGTAAATGCGGATAGATCGCCAGCTTTGAAAATAGCCAAACCAGAATTCGATTGCTTTTATCGATCATATTACTTTGCAAGTAATTCACCATATGCAGATGTATTTCAAGATACTCTTCAAAGAATTCACGAATCTCGACTTTACTACGCGACAGTCAATCAACAAAGATATCAAACTGTGCAGGCACCTACTTCTGAAAACAATAAAAATCTGAGCAATAGTCCTGCACTAATCTTAATTTTATTACTAACAACTGGCTATATAATTTCAATGTGTTGTTTTGTAATAGAGTTTCTTAAATCTAATAAAATTCAATTAAATTAAACAAGGTTTGTAGTGTTTATGTACGTAGGCAATTAAGAAATAGCTTCTTAAATAAAGGTTTATTGATATACTTTACATGGCATTTTTTTCTTTTTGCTATACATGCCAGCGTGATTTAATTATTATAAAATTTTATTTGAAAAGAACGACAAAATACAAAAATTTAATATGCACAATAGACAGTCGGTTATACTTTTTTTTTTAAAGAAAAGCTTAACACATTTACACCCGGAAAAAATCACTTATTTTTATGCAGAAATACTTGAAGTATGTCTCAATTTACGTTACTACCACTACTGTACCGGTATTTGATCAATAAAGTGCAAGCTTACTATTTTAGAAGTATAAAAGTTAATAATATTGAAGGTTGGAATCGATCTTTCTGGACGTGTATTGTACTTGTTCAGAAAGATCGTTTCCAACTTTGAAAAAAATTCTTACACGAATATTTTCCATATTATTAAAATTTAATGATAGTTGCTATTATATTGTAAATATAGCGGCAATGTTTATAGTTTTTTTCTCTAAATTTGAATCAGCGATAGAGTCTGTAGTATAGTTTGCACTGTGTCCTTTTTAAATAGTCATTGTTTTGTAATGATTCTCATTGACTCAGATTAAGTAAGAGCTCATTGCCGATGAACGGGAAACTGCGGGATTGAAGAGCGATCGTATCGAGTTAGAAGAAAAAAAAATCCCACCATGATACGTCTAGCACATAGTAGTAACTCGATACGTTAATCGCGTCAATCCGCAAAATCTACTTTTTAAGCTCGCCTTGCGATGCGATGCTCAACTCATAAAGGCCAACTCTCAACTACATATGCAACGAAGGCAAAAAGGAAAAAATTCAGCGCGAGCAACACTCGATTCGTCGCCTCGTAAACCACAGTCGGCGGTTCACCGAAAAGTAAACTGTATACTCACACACACGACTGTATAAACATATATATATATGTGAAACGCACCTGCGCCGCAGTCGTAAGAGAATACGCGGCGGGCTGCATGCGCAAAAAGCGAGAACTCCGTGAGCGCGGAACGACCAGGACTGCGCGTTTCGAAACAGCCAGCGGCCGGTTTCGCGCGCTTTTTTTTCCTCTCTCACTCTCTCTCTCTCTCTCTCTCTCCTTTCTTTTTCTCTCGCCTCAATTCGCCGTATATAATACAAACGACAAGTGAGAATAGGCGATATGGGGAGTTGAACGCAGGAGCGCAACTTCCTATATGCCATCCGCGCGAAACCGATCTCTGCAGTTCGTGGAGACTGGCGAAATTTCCGAGAGAGAGAGAGAGAGAGAAAGAGAGAGAGAGAGAGAGAGAGAGAGAATTAAGTATATACAGACTATCGCGCGAGATTCGCTTGTCTCGGGAGTTTTCTGCAGCAGTTATACAAGCTGTAAGAGTGTTTTTTTTTTGGTTTTGCGGCTGGGATTTATATAGGTTTCTGGGAATACCTGTGCACTCGACGAAATTGAAGTCTGTACATGTTGGTTTGAGGTGAAAATGTACCTGGTTGGAAATGCGGTACGCAGGAGACTTTGTATAGAGATGTAAGAGTCAAAATGGTTAAGTGGTGACCGTAACCGTTAAACAGTTTTGCTAATGATTTTTATAGTTGGCCTTACAATGAACATCTCTTTGTGCCTTCATTTGGTTAAGCTAATTCATGAAGTTTTTTAATTATGCTGATTTTCAAAGTATAAATCTTTTTTGTTAAAAAAACAAAAATAAATGATACTTTACTTGATCGTGAATCATCGATGCTTATTATGTATATTGCTTGACCTAAAATATTACCCGTTTCTTTATGTTTCATTCATCGTTCGTTTTTCTAAAAATAAAGAATTTACTAAATCGGTTGAGTCACAAACATGATTTTTTTAAGCGATGATTCATGGTTATTTTAAAGACTATAGCGATAGACATTCAAATCCTTTTTACGTGCGTATAAACGAAATATCTTCTGTACAAAATACTTTATTGTTATGGGTTTTTAAATAGGCTTGACATTCACATCAAACGTTAATTGTAGTAACCGATATAAAATTAAATAAATCTAACGTTTTATACAATGTGAAATTTACATAAAAAGAAAGTCATGCCTCATTATGCATAAATTGATTTTATAACAACAATTTTTCAATAAACCTAGTTTTATTTAATTGGAAGAGTTGGAAAGTATTTTTCCTAGCTTATTTTCGAGGATGAATTGACGATATATATTCGAGAGTATATAGAGCAATCGTTTCAGACGGTGATCGACTCTTTAGGTCTGCGTCATAATAGACTGTTCAAACGCTGTAACACTTAGAAACAATAGAGCATGTTAGCACTTATCTGAGCTTGTATAATAAATTTTCTATACACTTGCGTTTTGTTTGATTTGATTCTTTCAAATAAAATTCTTTTGTGAAAGAGTTAGTCAATATAAGCACGAATAATACGTAATTGTTAAGTTGTAATGCAGTTTTCTCTCAGCTGGTTCACGTTATTTATGTTTATTATACAAACTTAATGAAACTTTATTTTTTTTTTTCAGTAACGGTAAAAAAATATTCAATCACGTTTATCTTGCACTTTCATTTCCTCAAAACCTAATTATATACTTTTAGTTTTCTATTTATTTCCATTATGCAATACTGGTTAAAAAATAATCATTTGTTCGGGATGTTTGAATTACATTTTTTTTTTAATTAATTTCGAATCTTCAAATATTCAGGATTTCCATTTAAATAAATTCTATTCATTTTATTATAGTATTAAATTCTATAATGTTGAAATATTAGAAATAGTTTTTACACTTGTCATGAAACTCTTTCGGCATCATTTAAAAATTTGTAATAGAACAAAGTTAACATTTACAATTTAATAATTAAGTTAAAGTTAACATTTAATAGAACAAAGTCTTCTATTAAGCTTATATAAAGTAAACAGTTTTACTTATTGATAATGATCATATGAATTTTCGGAGATTAAAGACCTAACCTCTTTAAGCAGCAAATGATATATCAGATAAAACAAACAATCATTAGACTTCTCTCTACATTATAAATGATCGAGCAGAATAAGTTAATAGCAAGCGCGAATCTAAGTATGCGCGCCACATAATAAATTCAAATACAAAATCCGCAAGCGTTATCAGTCCGGCAGGCAAAATCAACCAAAAGCCAACTGCAGTTTGCGCAAATCGTCTTTTTCCTCTCCTTCCCTCTCGTATAATACTCCACACAGACGCACGCTGCACGCACAGTGAGAGAGAGAAGAGAGAGAGAGAGACGCATTGCACACGGCAACCCTATAAAAAGCGTCCGTACGAGTTTCTAATTACACGTGACTCTAAACCCCATTAAAATAACTAATGCACCGCGCCGCGGAATATTTTCAAACGCACGGCATTAATTACGGCCTCGCATAAAAAGGAGAGCCTAATAGTTTCCTCGAAAGCGCGCGGCTCTCGCGAAAACGATGATACGGACGGGATAGAGAGAGAGAGAGAGAGAGAGAAGAGGCGCTCGGCTCGCGAGTCTCTCTTATATACTCCTCCGCAGATTTGCGCGCTCGCCTCTCTTCCGCGTGTCTGCGCTCATCGACGCCGATAGCTCGACTCGTGTGTCTGGGTGTATATATATAGAGGTTCGCTCTCGCGGCTGAGCTAGCGAGCCGTTACATTATAGCTCGCTGAAATGGGCCGCGAGGAGAGAATCGCGCGGGAGAAGGGGCTTTTTATTCCGCGATGGATTTGATACAACCGTGCAATACTCTGCAAGACCGAAAATACTCGACTTTTTTTTGCGGACCTTTTCGCGGCTTCAGCTTTGACTTGAGAGTAAATATAAATTTTAGAATTAATTTGGATTTTATAGAGGGGAAAGTTATCCGACGATGTTTCAACTCTGTCTGTTACTACTAAAGACAGTCGATTTCATATTATTCTATACATACTTTATTCAATGGTGTAAATAGCCTTTTAAAAAAAGTTTTACCGCTACTTGAATACAGCTTTCCCTCTAGATAAAAAATCAAAATTATTTGTCCAGTTCATATTTATTGTCGGGATTATTTCCTATGGCTAAAAGGCACTAGATTTTAAATTTGATCTGTTTTTATTACAAAAGATACTCTAAATGGGATTTATATATAAAAACACTACACGATTCTTTTGTCAAGCTAGAGAGAGAAAAGATATTAGACAAAACAAAAGATTCATCGGTACTTTGTATAGTCAAGGCATAAATATATATGTTTTACTTGGTTTGGAAACTTAACTCTTCTTGCGCATATAATACGCACGTTGCAAAGGCGCAACGAATATCCTCCAATCTACTCCCTCTTCGTTTATCCTAAATAAATTGTTCCGTTGCATATCTAGTGCATTCGGCTACTTAGACATGCAATTAAAACTTTCATAGACTAATTATGCACCTTATCAAACAATGATAAATATTTCTCTCGCTTTTAGAAAGTAATCCATTAACGGAATTTTCCGATTAATTTAAGAAAAAAAATCTTTAAACTAAGTTTCCCGCTCCAATATTTATCACTTGAAATACATTATTTCGCGTATTATCATTTCACTTGAATTACTCGACGTGTATCATACATACTTTTCATCGCGATAGTGTCTAAATTAATGAAAAGCCAATACTTTGTATAAAACTTGATTTTCGATTTTTCGTTTCTACGTACTCGATGCGAATGAAATGAGAATATCCTGAGAGAATTATCGACGATACGAGCGTGGGGTAAGAGTTAAGAGCATTGGCTAGTCGACATACGTCAGCGTTTATCCGCGATCAATGTTCGGAAGAGGAGACGAGGGCGTTGAATCGGTAAGAGCGAGAATTAACTTGTTTCAGGTTTATCTGTGTGGATCAGTTGGAAGGACTAGTCTTATGTTATTTTAACTGTTTATTTTGTTTTTTTTTTCGTTAAACGTGTAGCTCAGAGGCGTCGTTTAGCATTAAGAAACGAGTTAAATTAAAGAACTGCTGTTTTGTAAAAGCTTTTGCATAGGCTCGTTATATTATAGGATGCAAAATATTCTATTTTGGAACGCATATATTAAATTAAATTTATTAATGTATGAAAGATACAACGTAAAAGTGTACAAAATAACGAAATAGAATAACAATTTGGCTGAAATTTTATTATTCATTATAAATCAAAGTAAAATAAAAGCTTTTGTACTAGATTTTGAGCCAAGGCATAACTGTTAAACAGCGAGTGTATCGTTAATATACCATCTGAAAGGTCAGACTTGAGTATCATACCGTTTCGCGTGGGACGAGGATGCTTGCATTGCGTGATTTCTTTTTCAGTTTTATTAACGGCTCGCGCACGCATCGTTTACTTATACCGAGTCTCTCGATCGCGATATCGATTTCTGCCCGTTTTAAATCAGAAATGGGTGGGTTGTTGAAAGAACAATTTGTTGGATCGATTGTGCAGCCCGAGTATAATCACATTGCATTTCGCGTGGGATTTATCTCGTGCATTTGTTTGGATTGCACAATTGTTGCTTTGAATCTATAGCTTATTATCGGAAATAAGTTTTACACAGCTCTCGAACGCAACAATGAGAACATTTAAAGTTATGCCTCATTATATTTCTTAAGTAAATAGATGTTATAGCTTTAGTAAAATATGCAAGACTTACCAATTATGGATAAAGTGATCTATTGCAGCGTTTTTATTACAGATTAGATGCAGCGATCTCGCGAAGCGAGAGAAAGAAATGATAAATAAAGTCATCTAAAATATAATTAGATTACTGGAGATTTTAAAACCTCGATTTCTTGCCCCGTCATCATTTATCGTTTCCCACTTTATATACGTGAATATTGGTTTTAGCTACCTAACAATGACGGAGTCATTTTCTTACGTCTTAAATTGAAATTTAAATCGATTCGAAAATCTTTTTTAAGAAGCAAATTTGATTAGGATAATATTTTTGAATATGAATAATATTGACCTCCTTTTTAACAAAAATTTCAATTGTAAAATATTATTTTTAAATAACATTTTGTAATTTTGCTAAAGTTGATTAATATATCTATCAATTTTTACATAAGGTCGACAAAGCCAAATAACGAAGAATTTGCAATTATCATTTCTTCACATAACAAGAATCCAACATTTTTAGAATAACCAGGTTAAGATCCTTACGATGAAGAACACACGTTTTATATATATCTACAAAATTAATAACTTCTTTGTACACATCTTATAACGGCTAATAACGCAGATAATAGCAATAAATCAGCACGAAAGAGCCGTATACAAAGAAAACGCTTCAATCCGAACGCCTACTTGGCGTCGATATCTCGATTAGTTCAAGATATATTTGCCCTCCATAGCATCTCCCGACATGGACATTCTCAAAAACGCTATAGAACAGTACATATAAAAGAGCGCAATTTATTATACCACCTGTCCGAATCAGCTGCAGCTTGACCAGCATGTATTTCTCTCTCCCACAGTCTATATATATGTACAGACCCGTAGAAGAAAAAGCAAACTGCGGAAACGCTCTCTCGCGCACAATGTCCCTAAAAACGAGGTTCGATAATCCTCGCGATAATAACTTTCTAAAGAAAGAAAGAAAGAAAAAAAGCGGCTCACCGCGGAGTCCTGTTACCGCCTCATTAAACCTTACATAATTAACTTATTTCGCGCAAGTTTTGCGCGCGAGTGTACATTACCTCTCCCTCCCTCCCCGTTCGCGATATCTGAAAGAGAGTATTAAAGCAGAGAGGCAAGTGAAGCGAGAAGCCGCGAGTATAAGGAAAAAGAGAAAAGACAGAGTGAGAGAGTCCGGCGGAAAAACTGGAAAGAAACCCCATAAAGAATATTAATTTCATCGCGGCCGTCATCTCCATCCGGCGGATCGCAACCGAGAGAGAGAGAGGAGAGAGAGAGAAAAGAAAACACATCTCGTATACCGCATCGCGAGCTAGAAACAAAAAGGGAATGAGAGAGAGAGAGAGAGAGACGCCAGACCTCCGATATCTAAAGATAATCGCAATAATAATACCCTTGCACGCCGAGTAGGGAGATAGAGAGAGACAGAGAGAGAGAGGCAAGACAAAAGGACGAGCGAGCCACGAGGACGATGATCGTAGGAAGAGGAAGTCGGCGCTCTCCGTCCATTATGAAAAAGTAAAAAGAATCGTAGGGAGGAGAGGCGCAGAAAAAAAAAAGAAAGAAAAAAAAAGAGAAGAAGAACAGAGCCTGGCATATCCTCGGACGTTGGCTTCGAGAGCGAAAGGGGAAGCACGCAGCGCTTAATACGTATATCACGCGACGTCACGAGCCAGCGGATTCTCGCCAGCGCAAGCGCGGATGAACGAACTCGCGACTTCCTTTAGCCTCGTAGTCCATCACCCATGCACCACGTACACACACATATACGCGCCAGTGGAAAGCTTCGTTCCGACTCGATATTCCGGCTTATTTGTACGCAGGAATAGGATATGAAGCTGCCCGGTAATTGTTCCCTAATATACGGCGTGGACGAAGTTGGCCGAATCGCGAACATCCTTTTATCCGCGCATAATATAGCCGAGTAGCCCAGCGATGGAAAAGGACACGCGGCGCTTAGTGTGTTATGCATATATATACGCTGGATTGCAGTAATGCGGCTTTCCAAGTGTGAGAGAAAGAGTAGAGAGAGAGAGAGAGAGATTAGCCGCTCCCACGCTGCATTCTCTCAGGCGTGACCCTCGCGGCACCGTGACTCGTACGTATACCCTATCTTTCTTTCTCTCTCTCTCTCTCTCTATCTCACCTTTACTGTCTCTTTCTTTCCACTCTCTATTTGTCTCTTTTATACTTTCTATACCTCTCCGCATATCGCATTTTTCGCATCTTCGCGCGCATTTTCGCAGGTCCTTTCCTTATACACCCGGCGACTTTATCGGCCAATAGCGCATCGAGTTTATATCTATTATATATATATTTGATATGTGTTGAACAACTGCGATTTTCGTTTTTATTATATATAGAGTCGAGAGATGATTCATCTAGGAAAATTCTTTGTGTTTTTTTTTCGTTGCTTTTTGCCAGCACGCTTATGAACGTTAATTGCGCTAATGCTGGGCTCGCAATTAAAATGAGAGGTTTTCTTTCAGTCTCTTTCTTCTCTGCTGACTCTCTCTCTCTCTCTCTCTCTTTTGCAAGAGGACGTTAATACTGCTATGCAGCGCATCCTTCTTCGTTTGCCTTGCACATCCTGCTTGTTTATTCCTCGAGGCCTTTGCCATTCCGCCGACGTTATATGCCAGCTCATGTTCTCCTTCTCCTGCCACCATCTCTTCTCCCTCTTCTGCGGGAGTTTACATGGTTTCTTTTTAGAAGCCGCTTTGACCTGTCTATCTCCCGCCCGTTTGCTTCTACTGCGCTGTCTCTTGGTCTGATTTTCCATAGCTGATCCTATTCATTTTTCCATAAACTCATCCATTTTTCCCACATTTTCATATGTTTCTCTATTTTCCACAGTGCCGAGTCCAATACTTCCTTTCTTTTGTCCAAGTTGAATAAAATAAAATTGACGACTAATGATTTGTTGGAACTTTAAACGGGTAAAACTTGAAGTGAAAAAAGTGGTCCGTATCGGAAGCATATATATGCATGATAAGGAACAGCATTATATCGATGATTCTTGAAAAGTTACTCCGTGCAAATGTTTTCCTTTAGGAATGCTGATAAATTTGCTTAGTTGTGGTTAGACTAGGAAGTGAAAATTCTATCGCGCGAGAGACCCGTTGATCTTGTTCGCTAATTACTTCTTTTTCGTCTCTTTAAGGAAGCCTGTCTATCTTCCATACAAATTGTGGATTTCAATACATTATCGCGCAATTTTTCAACTGTATTTTTGTTTGATCTAATAATTATCGTCTTGGTACGATACGACTAATTTTTGTTCATTTATAATTCAGCTTCTGTACTCGATGATGTATAAAGTAATTGAGATATAGATTTCATTTATTTTTCTAGCGTAATATATATATGTATAAGCTGGAAAATCTTTTTAAAATGACCATTCACATCTTAGGCTGGCATTTAGTTCCCGTTAGTAATTTCGAAAGTTTCGTAATATATTCGTCTGCATTCACTGCGCACACATAAAAAAAAGAGAAAAAAAGCCTAATACTTGTATTTAGCAAACTTCACTTGACGCAAGTAAATAAACACTGCATTACCACTGCAGCAGCTATTTTTTTTTCTTTTTCTGCCACTTGCTACATCCACCTAACTCAATACAGTATATCTAAATTATTTCCATTTGCCGCCTCGCAAAGTCCTGCGCATAATTCCGTCTCCGGCTCCCCCCTCCCAGAAAATTGCCCGTTCATAATACAACCGCATCGCGTATAGTCGCTCGATTTCAATTTCAGCATTCCTGCACCGAGTCCCCCAACTCGTTCGGCTGAGCACTCTTAATACCTCTCTGCCTTCATATCCATCCTCTGGCCTCCTTTTTTTCTCTCTTGCGCGCTCTCGTTTTTCCTCGGCTGATTGTGATTTTCTTCGCTCCCCTTGGCTTGGCGGTCGCCGCTTCTGCCATCAGGGTCGTTGCTCGTGCAGCGCGCATAACTTGGTCGCTCGTTCTAATATTCATTTTACGCCTGGCACTTCGTACATCCTTTCCCACGAGGGAAGAGTCGCGCGCGAGGACGTCGAGAGGATTGCACGCCGCGCTCGGGTTGGTAATTTTAAAGCGATCGAGGTGGGGGCCACACACACATATATATACGACCTGCTGCGGAGCATACTCTACTGCACATTTGCTGCCCCTCGCTTCTTTTCCGTTCTTTTCTCTCTCTCTCTCTATCTTTCTCTCTTTAATCTTGGAAGCGAGAAGCGAGTGTGCATTAACGAAGAAGGAATAGCCGAGGTCGGGCCTTTTTCCTCGCGGGGTTTTCTGATAAGCCAAGACGATATAATTAACGAAGGAATATTTCATCGAACTTAATGTCGGCTCGTGTGTCGAGATCTAAATTTTATATATATATGTCTGTGTGTATAATGTACACACTGCAGGCGGTGCTCTACGGGAAAAATGCCGTTGCGCCGCCTGTATATATATACGCTGTCATTGAGAGGAGAGCGCGTATATATGTGTGTATCTGTACGGTGTTGCAACACGCACGTGGTAGATTCTTTTTTTTTTACGACTTTCCCCAGATGCGACGATAAAATCTGATATGGTTTTACAACCTGCATTCGGATTCCGTATAATATTATGTTAAATAGGTAACTGGCGGGGCCGCGAGAGCTACTATATACAGAGCCGCGCGAGATTCGAATCCCGTATACATTTTTTTTTTCCTCTTCTTTTATCTTGTATAATATTAATTTAAATGCCCGCAGTAAATGTGCACATTTGTGATTCATGATTTGAGAGAATTTATCGTGTACGATGATGAGCGCTTTACCGCGAGAGCTGCTTTATAGGCTCGTTGCGTACGATGCCGTGCAGGATATTATTTAATTTGGGAAGTTAGTGCAGGTCGTAAAATCGTTGATGTATCGCTTTTATAATATATAGCTGTCGCGTACGATGTTAAAGATCGATAACTGTGCATCGATTATGATCGACTAGGCACGACAGGGTAAATTAATCGATTCGTTCGTTGGATTGCAGACGAAGCTATAATGATTTTTACAGAGTATTATGACCATTGTAGTAAGTGTACATATAAGCTATTACCAACGTTGATTAATAATCCTTGTTTATATAAAATTTTAATGATCGCGTTGCATATAAAATTACCGATTCCCTTAACGTTGTTGCTCAGAAAATTCGGTGATAGTTTCCCCATTGTTGAGCATCAACGAAACTGAAAAACTGGTTTTGAAATATATATATATGTTCTGTGAATCATTGTTAATGACCCCCGGGGCTATTTGAGTAACTCTTTTTTAAAAGACAGACCGACTGACGGATGCTGATAAGAACTTAATGAGACTCGTAAAAGTATATTATTTCCACATACAGACCGGTTGTGTAGCTTGTCTCGTGGCGGTACCGAGCCGTGACAATATAATACACGTTACGTATATACACATTTTTCAACGGACCCTCGATTGACAGGTCAAGTTTTAAATTGTAATGTAGTCTAACCTTGTGGGTATTATATATAGTGTATATGTATATACGATACACACGTATATCTATACGTGTAATCAGAGATAGAAGCAATAGTTTTTATAATTGTAATTCACGGTTATATTGTCGCGTGGAAATATCCGTGGCCGTGTAGTTATATCATAGTTATATGTATACACATTGGTTTAATTCCTGTATCTAATGGTCTAATACGCAATTGAATAGCTGTATAAAGAATTGAAGTATACTTTTATAACAAAAGTATTGATCAATTCTTTAAAAGTACTTTTTATACGTATAAAAAAGTACGTTAATTTCTTGTCACTTATATATATATAGCCATTTCGATATTCTCATAAATTAAGGAAATTAAGTTTATTTCGCCAGTACCAGTAAGAAAATGTAACTTTGATTTTATAGAAAATGATAGTTCTGCACTAACAAATAATTGTCGAGTGCGTAATTGCTAATTTTATGTTTCCGATTTCTTTTAAGGTATCGGTACAGTAAATCGCTATGCTTATTATCGGTTGCTTGTGTTTACACAAGGAAGAAATGAATGGAACTCTTTTTATAGATTATAGATTTAATTTTAATGATTGAAAGCGTACATTCCTACTTTTATTCTTCTGGAGTATATTAAGCGAGAACTAATTTTAAGCAATAGGAAAACTTGTATTTGTATTTATTGAATTAAACGGGCAAAAGCTCATATATACAGTTAATATATTTCTTAATTAAATAATATAGCTTAAATGTAAATTATGCAAAGATAAAACGAGAATATTGCCAACCCAGAGGCTTATTAAAATTATTTTTTCTCAAAACTTCAATTAAATACATACATATACACATAAATCAAAGGTTAACTACGCTAATTCGTTTAATATTTATTTCATACGCGATACCCGCACGCAATATATAACGTGAAGGCTGTTTCCTTTTCAGTTCGGGCTGCGTCAGTTGGACCTGTCCCTGCTCTCCCAGCTCTGGTCGCTGAACGAGTCGATCCAGGAGTTCCGCCAGCTGCTCCAGGAGCAGGAGGACCGAGCCCCGTCCCCGTCGCCCAGCAGCGAGGAAGGCGACGACACGTCCTACGGCGCCACCGTACAGCCACCGCCGCCGCCTCGTCGTCCCGCGCCTCTCACGCCCCATCACCACCAGCAGCAGCAGCAGCAGCACCAGCAGCTGCATCACCACAGGCCTACGAGGTCGGTGAGGAACTCGAAACTCCCGCCGAGCGACGAGTCTCCGTCCAGCGAAGAGTACGGTGCCGTTTGAGAGACGATTCTATAAGCGCACGTATAAGCTCGCTTTGCGTAATTCGACGCTGCTGGCTCGTGTGTACGTGCGCTTATACATCGGCCAGTGCGACTAAATACTTCAGTGACTTTCAGTGCGAACTGCGCGGGTGCTATTATATAGTTATTGTGTTTGTACAGACTAAATTAGCTTCTCTCTTGCTTTTTTTCTTTCTTCTACTTTTTCACACACACACACACACACACATGCTTCCAGCCTAGACCGATTGTTATATATATATATGCTTGAACGAATCGTTGAAGCGGAATCGTAATAGATGTGATGCGGCGAGAGATGTTTTTTTAGAGCTTCGGATAAACAACGTTACACTATGCTATACGATAAGAGTTTTACCAAGATTTGTATGATATGTAATTAAATATTGCAGCTATTATGTAATATGTTGAGAGACGTTGTTTCAATTGTATGAAACCATTATATCTTCGTATTGCAACATTTGATACACACAATCTTTACGTTCGTTTTAGGTTTTAGTTAATGCAATAATGGAGATTTGGCGAATCGATATAGGGAGATATACAAAGCGGTATAATTTTAAGCACTATATCGTCGTTGGTCACGTCGAACAAATGTACGTGTGATTTACGCGTACAGCCGTATCCTTTTTATTGAGAGCGAGAAATTTTATAGCAGTGATTAGCTGTGTCGCACGAAATGATAAAGATAAACGTCACTCGATGGACTAAAAGCGGGAATTCATGCCAAGTTATTTTTACTTTGTGCCTTGAAAAGTGAAAATTACGCCTTTTGATACCGACTACAAAAGATCTTTTTTCGCTAGGAACCGTTTCCATGATCGCTATAAAATAAGTTTTTATCCTAGAGCTAAAGAGAATTGTTGCTCCTAGAAACTTAGTGTGCACTAGGCTTTCTCTCTCTTTTTTTTTTATTTAACTTGTATTTTGTAATTGTAATTGAACGAAATTAGATTATTAACGCGTGACTGACTATAAGAAGGAGCAGAGGTTATCATCCTAGTTGCTTTGAAGTTGAGCTTTTACAATTAAATATAGTGCGTAAGTTGGAAGACAAATTTATTTCCTATGTTCACTTTAATCACGTGAGTTATTGTGACGGCTAGTGAGTTCCAAAGAAGTGCTTTTAGAAGGACAGTTTTCTTAAGATCACACGAATTTGTTTTCACAAATAAATTAAAATTTAATTACTGAAGAATCTTCAAAATGCATTAAAAAATTATCGTTTCTTAAACAATATAATAGATGTATGATTTTGCAAAAAAATTATTTTTAAAATAAATGTTTGTATTATTATTTTTTAATTAAAATTCATAAACTAAGTAAATACATAGTAAGAGTTTATCTTTCAGTAAATGTGCATTAAATGGTATTATTATATTAATGTAAAAGTAAATTTTATTTGTAAAAACATTTTTAAGAAGATTGTCCTTTAGAAGAGAGTTCTTCTGCCTTTTATAATAAGATTGAAATAGGTTACAACAAGGAGTATTTGTGAGAATTTCCTATAAGAGAATACGTGCTGTGGAGCTAATTGACTTAATGTCTCTCCAATACAAGTGATACATGAATGCGTGTTGTCAGTCTGATAAAGTTAAATAAAGTGCGTTTAGACACAAAAATTGTAATAATTTAATTATAGTTTCTGTGATCCATTATTAACAACTCTAAATTGATTTAATGTTTTCTTTCCACATTTGCTAAATAGTTAAAATCTGTACCTTCAAATTAATTGAAGTATTATGTTTATCGCACTATACAACTCATGAAAAGGATTTGTATGAAAATGTACAATTACATAAGTGTTTCATTTACAAAATTATTCTCTACGTTAACACATTACTCTACGAAATGAAAAAGAAATCTGTAATTATTTTATGCTTGTTTACTAATTATTATACATGTAAAATAGTAAAAGATTTCAGTAGTTAATACAAGATCTCGTTCTTTAGATTAAAAAATAATTAATTAAAAGTTGTATATAGGTTTATTAATACTTGAATAAAATATTTGGATTCTCTTCAATGTATCGTTTTCTTAAAATTTTAGTTTTTATTTATATCCTCTGTGAATATGATTTGTTAAATTTTTATGATATTGTAATGTAAAAAATAAGATCGATTAAAAATACCATATGTGCAGTCTGTGGTTATAGTATATGAACTATCAGCTACTCTAAAATGATTTAATTATAACAAAGCAGGATATTAAAAAATCATCACATAGTGCCAATGGCGTTGATAGAGAATTAAAATTCTAAAATTGAAAGTCTTTTATCTTTTGGTTACAGCAAATAATTTTTCTATAAGAAAATAGATAAATATCAATACTAAATTTATATCTGTATAATATACACGTACATTATTAACGTAAATATAATTTATTCCGAACCCTCATAAATAAAATTTTCAATAAAATTTTGTGACATAAGTACTTGAGATCTACTTCCATCCTTTTCATCATATTAAGATTCTTCTAAAAATAATTTCATTTTTCCACATCACTATACAGAAGTATTCATAAAAAACAATATGATATTTCCACGAGAAAAATCAAACTTGTGGGTAAGTATTCCACCATTATAATTACCGGTAGGTATATATATATGCTATGCTGAGACGAAATCACGAAAATGATAGTTTTTCGGCGCTTCTGCGGCTGCGCGACTCCGACTCGCGAGTTACGAGCATGCGTGCTGGCGTGCAGCGTGATAAAGTCGACGATTCACAATAAGGTTATGGTTTGCCATGAGCTCAATCACCTCGACACCTCGATAGTCGATAAACATATTGTGTTGATTACGTGCATAAAAGAATAAGTATACAATCAAATTTTTATGTAGAAAGACAATCTTTATATAGTTTTAGAACGTCATATTTATTAAATCATTGCAACTTAGAATCGAAAAAATAATACTAGTTAATCATGGAAAATCAAGAAACGAATCCAAATAAACCTTACAAACGTAAGAAGAAAAGATCTGCTAATCAAATGGCAAAGAAACAAGCTAGGCGTCGTGAGCACACGAATCGAGTTTCCGAAGGTATCCTTGATGGAGAAACGTTTGAATACATAATGAGTGTTATGGACTTAATTCGTAATGATTTTCCGACTATGGTTAATAAGGCCATGTTTGTAAATAATGTATTCGAGCAAATTGTGGATAGAGCGGTTGATATTTCAAAGAATCAGGTATTGAAGCTTGTATTTTTATCTACATGTTCATATGAATAAAAAAAAATTATCATTTGTAAGCTTTAAATTGAAAAATTATATTATTTACTCCTTAGGTGGGCTCTAGAGTTGTGGATTCATTACTCAAGTACGCTACTTTTGAAACAGTATCGCGTTTTGTTGAAGCTTTTAACGATGTACTCAGACCCTGTTGCAGTCACAAATTTGCCTCTCATGTGATACAGAAGCTAATATGTGTTTGTGCCCATAGAGGAAATTTAACTGAATTGAATCAAATAGAAATTGTTGAAGTCAAGGAATCAGAAGTTGAAAAATACAATGAAATCACTTTAAAGTTATGTAAATATGTAATAAACAACATTGAAGAATTTATTTGGGATTTATATGCTAACCATGTTATCAGAACTGCTTTAGAATGTCTAGGTGGCCTTATTGATCTCAGTAGTGATAATAATAAACAAAAGTCAGTCCCTGACTTGAAAAGGAGAAGAAAAGTAAAAGATGAATATACAAGTTTACTTATTACAACATGTAAGAGAATATACAGCTTCCCCCAATTTCCAGAATTCAATCAAGACCCTTTGACTGCTGCATTGACTCAATCAGTTTTATATTCTTTAAAAGATGCAGATTCAGATTTATGTAATGCTATTGTTGAAAAAATAAGTACAAACTGTTTTACAAAAAGTACTGAAAGTAGTTTATCAAATATTTTCGAGAATGAGTGTTCTATGAGATTATTAGAAGCTTGTCTTTCTGTTTCAAATGCAAAAAATGTTACAGATATGTATAAACGATTTTTTGATAAACATTTGGATGAATTGTCATTGATGAAATGTGCTAATTTTTGTGTACAAAGATTATTTGAAAACTGTCAGTCGAAAGAAGATATGGATATTATGTTTTCAGAAATTACTGAACATTTTGGAGCAATTATTGAACTAGGCTTTACGGGTATCATCCCCAGTGTAGCCAATGCATGCAGAAGGCTTAAATTTAGACAAGGTTCTTTTATAACTGTTATGACTGAAGTTTTACATTGCGAAGATTCAGAAGAAAAAGAGCTTCTCATTGTTCCATTGGTAGCTAAATTATATAACTATGAAAGGCATATGCAGATAGAAAATACAATAGTAATGAAACCAAGAATTCTTGTTACATTACATGGAAGTTTGACAGTACAGGCAATGTTGAATTTTAATAAACCAATCAGAGTTGTAAATTCATTACTCGCCATGAGTTCTGAAAGTTTAGCGGAAATGATTGAAGATCCGAGAGGCAGTAGAATTCTAGATGCTTTTTTCGACAGTGAGTATATTGGTGAAAAAAGTAGAGAAAAGTTTGTCAGAAATCTTCAAGGCCATTGGGATAAACTTGTTTGCTGTTCACATGGTTCTAGGAGTTTGGACAGAGTGTGGAATTGGGCTAAGCAGCCTCAACGAATTATTATTATGAAGGAATTGAAAGCGATGGGTCCAGTACTTTACCGTACTAAAATTGGACAATTTATGTCAGCAAAATTGAACGTGCCATTATTCATAAGAAATGAGAAGGAGTGGGAGGAGTCTCAAGGGAAAACAGAAAAAACGAAAGCACTTTTTGCAGATATTACAAGTGCAAAAAAGGGATCATCGTAAAACTTTTCCATTGATTTATTGTAAAATCACTACTGTATTGTTGAATGCGTTTTATTTTGTAAATCTATTTCACTGGCTAGTTTGCTAGATGAAATTTGATAGTGTTGTGTACTTGAAACAACGATTAACGAAAAAATAGACTTTAATATGTATAAATGATTTTCTACTTATGATTCTTCTTGTTTTAAGAGAAATATATTGATTTTTAATTCGTAAATACATTTTATTAGAATCCGTTGTACATCCTTGAAACGTAAAATTCTTACTTGATTAAGAAAAATTACAGTAATTGGTACAGTAGCAATCTAAATCTGAGCAAAAATTTTCTAATAAAGATTGGTCGACAAACGTAGTCCTGGGTTTGTCTCTTGAGTGACTAGACTTAACTATTTGATATAATTATTTTCATGTTCTTGACGTGATATTTTTTTAGTCTTAAATCTACAGCTTTTAAATTATATTTTGGTTGGACGTATATTTATATTAATTTCTTGGTGCAAAAGATTAATAAATTATAGTAATATACATAACAATTTTTCCTTCAATAATTAAATAAGAATATCGTGAACAAAGAAACACTTAATAATTAATTTTAAAATATTTTCATCTCTGTACTGTACATTGCAATAATAAATTAATTCTAATACAAGATTTTTCTACTTACAAATAAATAGTTAATAATTAGTCTCGCGCTGATAGATAATCTTGAAAACTTGAAAATTCATTGCATTTACAAGTATACCTCGTTTTTTTCACACATACAAACGTTGAGAGAAGAAACGTTCGACAAAATTTCACACTAATTCGCTTACTTACATTAAATCTATCAATTGACTAGGATGAAATCGATTAATCCATGTCGATCTGTTTATAAGAATTACAATCGACAATTAATGCCAATTTTTCTCTTAATAATGTCGAATTGAAAAGTTTCATTTCGCTAATATACAAGATTTCTGCAATATTTTTTATTTACATTTCCGTATTTATTTGTGAAAATTATCACAACTAAAGTTAATTTTAAAATATGTACAATTTTGCCATGTTGTTATTGTATCCAAGATTTACAACAATTAAACACTCGTAAAATAAATTTTTTAAAGAAATTTAATAAAAATTATCAAAAAGTATTTTGTACAAATTAAGTACAATAAAAATACGTCAATGCTCTATGAGATTATGAGAATAAAAAAATGTTGCGGAAATCGTTGCGACCGTATATAACCTAACATAATAAGGCCAAAAGAATTGCACACGCGTAAAATAATTTAAAGGTATCTTGAACAGAAAGCAATTTATTGGGCAGCACCGAGTTATTAAATTTTTTGAATACGTAAGTTTTAAAATTTTTCAATGGTCACTTACACTGCTTAATTTTATTTTTGATTTGTATTATTTTTTATTACAAATAAGTTAATAAAACGTATTAAAAAAAACTGATACCTTTATTTTTTTCAAACTGCAGTATAAGCAGATGTTATTAAAATATCTATAGGTATGCCGCGTGTAAAAAATTCATTCGAATTTTGAAACTAAATTTTCGGTAACTTATTCATATTAATAAAAAGTTTATATTTCAAATAAAAATAAATATATACGACAATTAAATCAGATCTGACAAGATACGCCATACAGTCATTATAATGAAATAGACGTTTTCAATTGCTGGTAAAATTATTAAGCTCGTTAGAGGGTCATTCATAATTCCAACTTATTCGTTGAAAATTTGAAATTGAAATATCAAAGAATGCGTATCTTTCATGGCAAATGTATCTTTCCCCAAGCACGATAAACTATTCTGGCAGAAAAGTACTCGGGGATTCGCCTTCTAAGTGAATAATATCGTTATTTTATAATTATAATAACAATGACTATTTTTGTGTAAATAAATTCCAATGTACATTACTGTAATAAAACGATTACATCATTTCCATCTATATATATAGGGCTTAGATAAGACCATATATATATATATTAAACGCGTGCAGTGGCTACGTATCGCCAAACGCCAAAATCCTTCCTTCCTCGCACAAAATCAACACCCATCATATATAAATATAATATACAAGGAGAAAGAAAGCTCATTCATTCGCCAATACGGAATAAAAATCGAAGAAAAAGTCGATACATGATTCGAATCGTGATATCGTCGCGGAACAAAAGACGGGTCTAATTTTTACAGAAATTCAGTGCTGTCCAATGATCGTTACGACTATTTACACGAGCCTTGGCGTCGGGACGCCTCGGTCACTTGGCTACTCGGACCGAGCTCGAGGTCGCGGTGCAGGGTTTGCTCGCGTTGGCGTCTGTGTCGCTCGTCGCACTCCCGGTCCTCGGTGGACTTGGCGTCGATGATCTCGCGCGCTCGTGTTGTTGTTGTTGTTGTTGGGGCGTTGAGTTGTTGGCACAGGTCGAGTGATGACCACCGGCTTCCCAGTCGCGGTGCTGGCAGAACGAGCCGCAGTAGCGGGCGATGCCGCAGCCACCGCAGGTCTCCAGTGCTGGCCTGCCGCAGTTCCAGCAGCTCTAAGACATTTATAATTATTATACATTGTATATCTTTTAATTCGGAGCGTTTAAAGTAAAATTCGTGTCAAATTATATATATTGCTTTATTGGCAATGAATTTAAAATAGAGGTGACTTGTGTTTTGAGAATTAGTTTTGAATTTATCGCTTTCGGTAGCGTTCGATGGGCGACTTTGTATATACGCGATTCGTGAAGGTTGGAATACAGATTAGTCGACGTTCTTCGCGCGACGGTTGAAGCGAGAGGTGCGAGCCTCTCGAGCATTGCGAGTTGCGTGAATACATTTGCGGCGCATTGCGATGAGTGATGCATGCGACGGACTGTATCATATGTATAAGTTTAATAATAAATATTATTACTATAAGCACATTATATATTGTTTTTTTTTGGAAAAGATGGTATTAAACCATTACTCTAAACTAAAATTATTTCAGCTCTTTTATGGTTCATAATGTATTACGTATATCATTGTTATAATTATATATTATATCTCATTACAATTTATAACTTTTTTGAATCTTTTAACTGCACAATTACACGAAAGAAAAGTTTTAGACTCGCAGTAAGTATAGTCTCGAAAAAGAAAATTTAATCGTTATTAGATTAGACAGAATTGAAATGGCGTAGCTTACGGAACCCATGGTATTGGTCAGATGCGTCTCCTTGTCGGGATCGTCGGTGCAGACGGTGCCGGTCGACGAGGTGGCCGATGAGGAGGTCGGTGTGGTGGCCGCCCGTGAGCCAACCGCCGGGCGCTCGGACAACCGCAGAAACGGACTCGGTCTGACGTGCTGCTGCTGCTGCTGTTGTTGAGGCGCGAGACTTCTTTGCTGGGCCATCGGCAGATTGTCCAAGTAGCGTTGGCTGCGCAAACGCTCGGTTGCCCGGGACTCGGCCATCGCGACCGCCACTGCGCGCTGCACCTCCGCGACTGCGGCTCGTTTCACCTCTTGCACCGCTTCTTCTGTATACACAGGATAAATGGATTTTTAAGAGTCAGGGATCCGTAATTGTGGGGAAAAATGGGTCGTGTCGGTATTCGAGATGCTGCACGACCTCGAGTTTTTTTATTTCTTCGCATTATATTCTATAGGCTTAGAGCTTGCGAGCTTTTTGTATATATATTCGACGTTGAGCGCGCGATGGCAGCATATTGGGAAAATTTTTTGCGCTGTTTCTCGTTGGCCGCTATACTTGTAAAGTTTCTTATTTGTCTTATTTTACGCTCGTGTATGATCGATCAAAATTTAACTTAAGTTCACTTTAAATCGATATTTGCCTTATTTTTACGACATTCTTATTATGACAAATCGCCGAATACTGTAACATTACTTTTTTTACTTTATTTGAAAGATTTTCATTTAAATATTTAAGGGGTTTTAATTATCATCTATAATCTTAGAATCGAAAGTGGATTAATGTATACTATTGTAGCTGCCATATACTGAATGTGAAGTTTTGTTTAAAAGCTTATATATATATAATTAAAATTATTGAATTATATAATTATATATATATATAGGTATATCATTTTCAGAATAATCTTTAAAAAGAATAGAAAAACCAAGTAGATTTAAGGAAGCTACAATACAATATAATAGGTATAGAAATTGCAGGCCGAAAGGTCCTCGACTCACCAGCTCTCCTCTTGACCTCGGCAACGCGATCCTCGGTGGCCCTGATCGTCTGTGCCACTATCTCGCCGGACAGTCTCTTGAAAGTGCCATCCCGATCGGGTCCCGCCGTGGCGTCGAGTTGCTGCTGCTGCTGCTGCTGTGCCCCGTTACCGATGCTCGACGTCTGACCGCCATTGGTCAGTGCGACGGCCGCCTGCTGCAGTCCGGTACTCGCGCCGCTAGCCGAGGCCGGACTCGAACAGCCGCGCCTCTGCAGTATCGCCAACGCGCGCTTCGTCTTCTCCACCATGCCCAGGATGCAGTTCAGCATCACGTGGATGTTTTTCCATTCGTCGTCGAGGCTCGAGGAGCCGTTCTGACTAATTGGCGGACCTCCTGCGCTCGCTGATTTTGGGAAATATATATTCTTAATATTTTTCCGTATAATGACGGCTGTTGTATGAGAAGGAATACGTATATTGTTTAAAAGAAGTTTAAAAAATTCCTTTCGATAAAGGAGATTCGTTTATTCATCTAAATATATGATCTCTCAGTTATAAATAAAGGTCAATTTAATCCAGCCAACTGAAAACTGCTAATTCACAGCATTTGATTTTGTTGATAATCTAGTCAACCCATCTACTTTGTCCAACTAGCTTCCAACTCCTTCACAGTTTTATTCGCATCGCGGAAAACAATAGTAGGTATAATATATATATATATCGAATCTTACCGGATCCGCTTCCATGACCGATAGCAGCTTGATGCTGAGTCAGATGAGCCGAGGCAGGAGCGGACGAGGTCTGAGAGAGCGGCCCGTATGCAGCGCCCGGTTGGCTACCGATCTGCACGAGATTGGGGATGAGCGAGGCTCCGTGGGGATGTTGGCCCGAGGACGAGTGCATCGGGTGAGCGTACCAGCAGTAAGAGATGTCGGACGCGTGTTGTTGTTGCTGCTGCTGCTGCTGTTGGTGCGAGAGATGCTGGTGCTGCGAGTGATGGTGGCTGTGGTGGTGATGCTGCTGCTGCTGCTGCTGCTGCTGCTGTTGCTGCTGGGCCCAGATGGTCGACGCACGTTTCGTATAAGGCGGACCGTCCTCGAATGCTGTGCCGTTCTCGTAGTATCTGGAGATTGATTTACAATTGAATTTGTGATCGATGCGGCAAAGATTATAAGAAGGTTTGGAGGAGTATTGTTATCGTAATTTATTAGTATGTGTCTTGTATCCGTCAGCAGTATTAAGAATGTTCTGGATGTACAATCACTGCGAAAAGTGCGTGATTTACGTTTCGTGCGAATCATTCAATGCGCAAAATTAATTTTTGATTATCGGATAGTAAATCAATAAAGAATCATTCAGGTAACAAAGATTTCCTACAGTGCCAAACCTTTTTTAATTAACCGATTTAAAATTTTGAAGGCTTATACCTATTGTTTATTTAGTAATTTTAAAGCAATCGCGAGGCTTGAAAATAAGAACTCAGATTAAAGTAATTGATAATTCACGCATTGCAATATGAAAAATAATATATACGAAAGCTAATATATACTGAGAAATTTAACATAAAAATGTAAATAAAATTTAGATTCGGAATTAGGTTTTTATATTCAAGTCCACCGATCGGTTTAGATTTAGGTACTAAATAAACAATGTAAGCCTTCAAAATTTTAAATCAGTTATTTAATAAAAGTTTTGCACTGTCGGAAATCTTTGCCAGATATCGTACGAAATAGTCAATTTCCAAAACTAAAGTATATAAATTAATTTTGACTTTCTAAATCTTAAATTGTTACCTAAATGATTCTTTATTGATTTACTATCTGATGTGCAATTATAACGACGTACCTATATGTTTGTATTTGAACGTTCAAAGTCTTGTTTCGAACAGATCCACAGTAATACCATCAGTTACCCTGTATAATTTTCTGGGTACTTAAACGTTTTTTTCTTTCAAATTTTTAATGAAATAACTGTGAACTTTTTGGTTTAGATTATTGTTTTATTAAGGCAAAGTAGTTATTATCTGTTATACAAAACTATCCTTACTGATTAAAAAAAATCTGCTGCAGTTCATAACATAATATCAAATGTAACATTTTAAATCACGAAATAAATGAAGTAAAAAGTTTTTTAACGATTTCCAATCAGTATACGCTAATCATAGCGTAATCATTTTAATACTCATTGTTTCGGGCGCGATACAAATAAAAACAAGAGAGCGATCCCCGGAAAAGCCTAAAATTACAAGCCTCCTCGTCAAAGCCACATCGAATATAATACGCAATCGTGCGATTGATTTAACACTGGTCCAAGTCCCCGCGGGCTCTATACAGAAATACGCCCCGCAGTCATAACCGGTGTGCGCATTCAGAAATCCGGGGAAACCGCGGCGCAAAACATCTACATCCGTCTCTCTCTCTCTCTCTTTTCCCACATGGCGCTCGCCAAACTGCGCTGCTGCAGGTGTGTATATTCGAAATCGCAGGCGCTGCACGTGTACACACATCCGCAGTGAGGCCTCCCAAAACATTTCATCCACCTCTAACACACTCGCACACAGACACACACACACACACACACACACGCACGAACCCATTTCAATTTCCCGGCGCGCGCGTGTGTATAGGAGAGGCGTGTGGGTGGCATATTAGCAGGGTGCCGATAGGCACTCGAGCCTTCCAGCACAAGTTTCTCTCTCCTGGTGCACCAAGAGCGAGAGCCAGAGAGAGAGAGAGAGAGAGACGAATGGAAAGAGATCAGTGAAAGGGTGTGAGCGAGAAAGACCGAGAGCGAGAGAGAGAGAGAGAGAGAGAGAGAGGTAGAGGGAGTAAGGTGCGCTGGCTCGGTGATATATGGAAACGTCAGCGGCAGACATATCGAGAGGACGCGGGTGAGAGAGAGAGAGAGTGCCGCTACGCGCGGTTGGCCCATTGGATGTGGCACGGCCAGCACAGCCTTTCTCTCTCTACTACTACTACTACTACGACCACCCCATCTCTCTCTCTCTCTCTCTCTCTGTCGTGCGCTCGGTCTGTATATATCTGGAGCGAGAGAGGCGCGTTTTGTCGCCTTCGCCTCGTCGCCTCGTCCTCTTCCCTCCCCTCCTCCCGTCAACTTCCCCCCTACCCACCCACCCGTCCGTGGCTCGTATTATATCCTGTGCGACCGGAAGCTCCCGCGACATTATGTATGCGCGCAGCCGGAGAGTCGATCTGCCGCCGAGGAGCGCGAGCACCGAGGACTTCGTATTAATGCGTATATCAGAAAGTGGACGTGTCGAGATGAGGACTTTGCCCCGAGCTCTTTTTATCACCCCCTTGAGTTGTACCGCAAAATTTAGTTGGTGGTATTATTGGTGGAAGAGGAATGGACGTTGCGCGCTTTTGGACTGATGAGTGTGAGCAAAAAAATTGTGAATTATTTACTGGAGAGGGAGAGAGAGAGTATCGATATTTGACGCGTCACAAGCTCAGAAGCAAAAGTGGTAAAGAACGATATGTCGTATCTTGGATACACATCGTTCTGCGGAAACTATACCGATCATATCATCAGTTAAGTGGTGATGATAGTTTACAAGGGTGCAGACTTTAAATTATTGGAATTCTCGGTTCAATCATATATGCATATTATATAACACATAAATGAATGAATATGTAAGCTTTGCGGCAAGTTAAGGAGCAGGAAGGGGAAAAGATTGTACAATTTTTCCCTGTATCATTGCACTAATTAAGTGGTTTTCCGTTACTCGAAAGCTTGAGGGCAGGTGATGTTAGATCGCGAAGTAGAGAGTGTGTTTGATGGGTATCGATGTACAATTTATAGGAAGCTTACAACGAATTATATAGGTAATTTTGAAAGAAGCAAACATGACCAAAGGTGATTTACGCATAGTGTCATTCCGTAGTGACTTGGAGGGATGCTGATCGAAATAGAATATAATCATAAAATCTTTTTAGAATTCGAAATCGGTACACCTCTTTTTCACAGCACAATTGCTAGGTATAGAACAAGTATTATAGTAACAGCCCCAGCAAGTTGAGAATCACGCTACCACGCACATATATATATATATATATATTAATTTTCATAACTGTTGATTGTTCTCGGTTATCCTTCTCCCCTTACTTAATTGCCAACGAATTCGCCACAATCCACGCCTCTGTCTTAATAATCCAAACACACGCTTCCCGGGATAATGCAATCCGACGCGTGATATATCTCGTTCAAAATACATCTCAAACTGCATGGAGCGAGCGTTAAAGCAACAGAATCCGCCTGCGCGCACTCTCGGTCCATCTAAACTTCAATCTTAAAACATCTCGTTTGTCCGCGGCATCCAGCCAAGCTTATATACAAACTCGCGAAACCGCTGATGTATATCGACTATTGCAGAGAGGGATGGCAACGTATACATAGTACAAGCCTCTCTCGCATATATATATATATATATAGTCGCACACCTGTGCGTATCGTACACGCGAGTAGTGGGCCGTCGGCCAAGATTTTTCTCTTTCCCCGTATATGTGTACGCGTCCGCTTTCGTATACACATACTTACACACAGGCCATGGGCCACACGTTCATCTTTCGCTGTGGCTTGGCATAGCCCAACACACGCTCGATCCGCTCTGCTCTGCTCTCGCTCGCTAAATTATCGCGCAAGACACCGCAAGCTCGCGCGCGCCATACTCATAATGCCCGGAGCTTTAATTTACGAGGCGAGCGACCGCGCAGCTGTGGCCCTTTTCTCGTCGTCGCTGTATATACGCGCGAGTGCGGCTGCAGTCTGTTGTGTGTCGATGACTGAGGAGGTGGTGGTAGTGGTGGTGGGCGGTAAGAGGGTGGAGAGAGACAGAGACAGAGAGAGAGAGAGTGGCTTTAGGAGGAGGAAAAGCGCGGCTGGAATACGATCGGCGACTCGTTGGCGGTGAAGCTGACGCTCCGCGCTGTCGATTTTTAAATTGCTAATTGCTGCAGCGAATTGCGAGCGTGGTTTTGAGGAAAATACCGTTGCGATATTGTTTTCATGCTTTAGTGCGTTGCGCTTTTCGTTGCAAATAGATTATTTGTCGAATCGATCGAGTGACTTGCGGCTCAACAATTTATCGGATGATTATAATTTAGGTATAGGAGGATCGCATGGGAAGAGTTTACGAAATATATATAACAATGCGGATATTTCTATAGCTGCTAGTGCATCGAACAGACATGAATATACAAAGTACTTTTTAATTTCTTGAAAATAGCCGGCTATTGTAAACAAGCGTATATATACGCGTCCAATTAAAATGCAAAAATTACCGCTCTTGTAAATATAAGTAAAGGTTGTTTGTGCAGGGGCGATAAAATTGAATTATGGATTAAAGGAGCTTTCCTTGGCTCTCTGGGAATTTATTTACAATATTGTATAAAGAATGATGGGAGTGTAACCGGATGAGCGAAGAAGTAAATGCGCCGCGGATGTTTGATGCTCTTAATTAAAACGGAATGTTTTTGGAATTTATGATGGCCGTTACCTAAGCGGCTTTGTTTTAGCTCGTGTTTCAAATTTTCGCATTTCCCCTCATTAAATTTGAAATCTTTGCTGCACTTGCGCCTTCCTATTATTATTATTATATATAACTAATAATATATAATAGTAGTACAAGATGATGTTTGTCAATAATTAGGTAGAGTACTTTCTTTAGGATTCATATAAATATTCATTTTACTTAAAAACACGCGCTTTACCAATATAGATTATTAAAATTCCTACATTGAACGAGCTTATAATATACATCTGTTTTAGGAGCAATTTTATATAACACCTATCGCGTTATTATTAATTATACTAAATTTATTCAAAGTATACGAGCACTAGAATAATTCTATTCTCTTTGACGACAGTCTTAGGAAACGTTTAAAATTGAATAAGCGAATTATATACTGTTCAACAAATACTAGAAATGATATGTTGGATAATTTCCATACATCCACCCGTTCGAACAGCTACGTAACGCAGCTTTCTCAATATCAATTGGATATTATGAATCATACGAATTGTATTGAAAGGGGGTTTGTCAACAAGATCATCTTTCGCAAACAAGCGTAATAAGCAAGCAGAGTTCTTTCACACCTGCAGTTTATTTGTCCGCACATGTGTTGTAAAACAAAGATTATAAATTTAATGTTCGTTCACGCGTGATCCCGTCTTCGAGGATCGAATTGTTACTCATTGTTCTGTATCGATACTTTCATTATATATACATGTAGGATTACTTTAGCGCGAAATGATTAATAAAATATAATAATAGCCTAAGCCGAGGAAATTGCATAACAAATGAGCCGCGAAGAAAAGTAGTGGAAAAAATGTCTGAATACTCACAGGGCATCGGAGGCGGCCCTCCTCTTGGCAGCAGCGTGTCCATATCCAATATGGAGCTGGGAGTGTATGCCGGAGGCGGTAGTCGCGTTGCCCGTGGTGGAGCTCGCGGAACCCGTTGGCCTCATGCCGTAATGGTGTCCAGCAACAGCCGAGTGTCCGATCGCGTGTTCGGCGAACAGGTCGACGGACTCCCCCGTAGGCGCCAATCCCACTGCCTCCAGCACCGCCGACTCGTTCGATCGGAGATACTGGCCGCACGTCTGCACCAACACACACACACACACACACACAATTGTACAATAATAGCTTATGGATATGTATTGTACCACGAGAGCACACGTGTTGTACTGGCGAGAGCACCTGTGCGTCTCGATATCTCGTGGTTACTATCTCTCTCACTCTTTTTTTTTTTTTGGAGGGAGGGAGGGATTGATTTCTATTTTGGCAGTTGCGACGATGATAAGCGGTGCGGGCTAGAGTGCACTTGTTCATATACGAGCTGTGGGATGTTGGAACAGCTGGGACCTGTCTATATACGCCTCGATTCTATAAGGTTGGGAAAACGATGTGTTTCGTGGATGTAATATGCGTCAGAGGTGTTTGTTGCGGCATTGTTGCGGAGAAGGTTAGGATTTTTTTTTTTTTCACGAGCTTTACCGGGAATCGAGTTTGTGTTTTTTTTTGGGTGGCTGGATAATAATGAAGGGAATGGTTGATTATGCGCTACTTTTTAATTACTTCTGTCCACGATTTAATGCATAATTAATTTTTTTTGTTGTTGATGATAATTGAAACAAAGCGATAAAAAGACGTTATTTATACTATGAAAATATCATTATTTCTTATCGAGATACCAGCAAGACAAAACTGAGTTTTCGCATCATGCATTTTTTACTTAGCAAATGTAATACTGGCTATCTTGCTATGACAAGATTCTGGACATTTGCTTCGTTTCATATAGCAGGCCTGATTTCAACCAGAGTTTTTTTTTATAAAGTATATATAAGGGGAATATCGATGTTTACGTCGTTATGTAAATTTAAAAAAATGTCAATCTTTACAACGTCTAAAAGCTTTTTTTTATTCTGAGGATATAGGTTAACGGAAAAAAGTTTTTTGCCCAACGTTTAAAATTACTATTTTTTTCTTAACTATAAAATAGCATAGACAAGAAATTTAACTAGTACATGGAACATGATAGACGTTTACATAGAATATTCAAATTTGAAATTTACACATTTTAATTTTGCCGTAATGTTTTATGCATCAATTGTAAAAATGTTGGAAGAAATAATTTTAATTTAATTTATCTATACGGTACAGATATTCTTTTGACTTTACATTAAAATATACCTACAATATTTTTAGAAAATTTTATTAATATTGATGAATGTCAGAAGTAAAAATATTATATTTTTTTTACAAGATATTCTTTGAATAGTTACACTAAGATCACCTTATAAAGTTAAACGATCTTAAAAGATTGGAACCCACGACTTTTGAACAATTTAAAAATTATTTCCACCTAAAAAAGTATATAGGCTAAAGCGCAAGAGAAGCTGAAATAACTCTTTGACGCGTAACGAAGCGAATGGAATTTTCATAAAAAGTTGGCGAAACAGTCGGCGGCGAAAGCTCCCGCGCCTACTGCACTGTAAGTACCACCAGCAGCAGCAGCAGCAGCAAGGCCAATCAGTTTCGTTTTTAATATTCGCTGGCTGCAGGTACTTTATCGCTTTTCCAGCCTTTCCTTCCTTGGCAGGAGCTCCTTTACCCTCCTTCTCTCTCTCTCTCTCTCTCTCCTTGGCGTGCCAAGGAACATTTGCGAGAGAGCAGCAGCAGCAGCAGTAGCTCCTTGTTCCTTTCTTAATACTCGTTCAGTTTGCCAGTGCGCGATTTATCGCTTCTAATTCAATATCGAGACTTCCCCCCTTACTTTCTCTCTCTCTCTCTCTCTCACACACATATACACTTTCGTTCGCCGTGGCGCGCTTGCAATTAACGTCCGCGCGAGGCTAATCGATACACACCGGGCCGCGCGACGCGCAACTTTAGCGTCGAGCGAGCCCTTTGCCTTTGAGCTCCTGTGGGATTTGCGAAGCGTCGCTTCAGGAATGTTGCGGATTTTCACGGGCGACGTGATGTAGCTCTTTTTTTCTCCCCCGAATGCTGTTTGTATATATATATAGTGCAAATTTAAGTAGATACTCGCCGGGTACGGTCAGACCAAATTAATACAAGCAAAAGATCAATACTTATACTCAATGTTACAACAATACTCAACGATATGATTTGTTTCGCTATATTGCATCGCTAGTTTTGCAATGAACGATAGTTCGATAAGCCAATTATTGTGTTCCAAACGGATATTACATCGTGCTGTTGAGCCCGCATCGCTATAATTTTATTATACAAGGCACTGAAAAGCTTCGCAGCGCGCAAGGATCCTTAAACCTATTATATACATCTACACAGCTCGCGCAAAGCCAATATAATTTACATCGCTGAGATCCAAAATGACGCAAGGAAAACTCCGCGCGGAGCAAATTCAAAGTCGCTTATATAAAACTCGCTTGAAAACAAAAAAAAGAAAAAAAAAAAGAAACGAAGATGCGACCGCGGCCATAAGCCCCTCCTTCTACAAACCAAGCGGCAAAGAGACGTCCATCCACCCGTGCGAACTCCAAGTATACGCAAGATCTAACCGATCGGACGGCGACTGTGGCACCGGCGCCCCGAGAAAATGTAAATGTTCGCCATTAATTTGCAATTCGTTACTTTGACGCGCTCTCTCTCTCTCTCTCTCTCTCACTCACTTATACTCGCTCGGTCGCTCCTTCCAGTGCTCTCGAGACGCCTGCAGTCGCGGGG
>UELU01142839.1:0-15703 GCA_900490025.1 Megastigmus dorsalis | reverse complement strand
GGGGGGGGGGGGGGGGGACGGTGGGCAACAGCTGGGATCCGCAGTTCCTCGGTGCGGAGAGGCCGATGGCGGCGGCGGCCCACAGGCTGCGCGTGTGATATATACGTACAATTTAAGTAGGAAAGAGGTTCGAGAGAGAGCGCGCGCGCCAGCTTTCCTAGTCATTTCGGCGCACAGCGGCAGCAGCAGCCGTGCAGCCTCGAGTATACCAGCAGAGAAGGGAGAGAGAGAGAGAGGAGCTCACCCGGACGATCCTCGATATTATTTTTCCCTGTGCGCGCGAGCGCCAGCTTTCGGAAGCGCCTATACCGCCTGCGCGTGCGACCTCGTGTATGTATACGTGTGTGTGTGTGTGTATATGCGCGACGAGAAGTGCGGGTACCGTCACCGTGCGCTATAGGCGAGCATCTTTCTTTTTGATCTTTTTTTTTTTTTGCTTTCTGCGCGAGAGTATATTCGTTCTATACGCTGCACTTGCTTTATTAAGGAACTGCGAGATCGAACGGGCTCTGCTCGATCTTTGACTATATGGATTTTGGAAATTTTCGCTCTGGGGCGTGTCTTTTTTTTATACACTGTGCGTCTTGTGCTTTCAAGAGGGTTTTTTTTGTTCACGTGCAAGTTTACGACATTATAACTAGTATGATATGTTTTGAAAATTTTTAACGTACCGGACTCTGTAATATGCACTATTTTTTTTTCAAATAAAGTGTATTATACCGGAAGAAATTAATTCTTATAGATTTGGTGTAAGTTTTGCGAGTGAAACGTAAATTAGAGCGCAGAGCAGAAAGTTTCTTCGGGATTTTTATATTTTTAAAACACGCCGTGTTTCCTATACCCGCACCGCGCGCGGCGATAAAATTTAAACGATCGGAACTAAGCCAAAACTTTATCGATTTTATTCTCCGATGCGGTAAAAGATTCATAAAACACTGAGGTCTTTTTTTCTTCCTTTTTTTTTTTTCGAAAAATTTTCCGTATTTTAAATGTCGCACGGAGGAGAGCGAAACGCGCGCAACCATAAATGAACGGTAAAAAAACTTTTTCCCTCGTGCATCCAACTGTTTCATGCGCTCTCAAACCGATGTTAATTTAGAGCCACTAAGCAGAGGCCCAAGTTATGTAATGGCGCTGTTATAAGTCGTAAGGAAATTTCTACAGTAAAAAATTTCAAATAATAAGGCAATTCCTGGATGTAAAGCCTATAAAACTTATATATAAACTTTCAATATGATCGGTGTAAGGTTAGCGTAATTTGCACGACCGAGACATGGTATAAAATTAAACTTTTCATCGATATCGCGGATTTCTATTGATTATCCTTCCGCTCGGACGAACGTTCGCAACAGTCGTTACACAACGCAAAACAATGCATCGATAACGTGTCAGCACGAGCGGCACATCCACACAGCGATTTCCACAAAAGCTTAATCGTCCAACGGATACAAACAGGTCACCCAAGCGCAGCTCGAAACAAAAGATATATATACAATACAATTCGAACGAGGCGAGTGCGGATCGGAAGCCGATCGCGCGCGCGCTCCACCCCGGAAATAAGGTTAGTGGGTAAACTGGAGACTATTTACGCGCGGCCACCTATATATATATATATAGGCGTTCGTACAGTCCGGTCGCGATTAACGAGCAACAGCGGCGGCGGCGGCGGTGCAGGCGAACCCATCGAACGTGTACTCATCCTGAGAGAGAGAGAGTTTGCCTGTTATGCACCGCGCTGCGGATATACATATAACACGCGCACCAGAGGCCCCGCGTGGACTTTATAAACGCAGATTTATGGCGACCGGTACAGAGAGAGAGAGAGAGGGAGTGGAATCACCACCCGCGGATCGTCAATATATATATATATATATACCTTTTACACACAAACATACACACACGGATATAGGGGAGTTGTGTTTTCGTCGATAGCCGGTCCGCAGTGTATATAGGATTACTTTGGCAGCGCTGTTAGGCGCCTAACAGCGATTTCGGATTTTCCGTTGACCCTATCGTGTGTGTGCCTGTGTGCTGGTGTGTATATAGCTGCGTAACATCGCTACTGCAAGGGGTATACAGAGACCCGTATATATATACATATAGCCACGGTGCTAGATTTTACCGATGTAAAGGATACAGCGTTCGTTGCAGGTGTAGCGCTTCTGTGTGTGTGTGTGTGTGCGCGCGAGTTGGGTGTTTGGCTTGTCAGTTTTTGAGCCGCTTTCTCGGGGTAATACACCCGAGAATGTCAATGTGTACAGATAAGGCTTGTTTAGTGTCGGTCGGTACAATAAAACGCGCGAACGCGCTCGTACAGTGCACGGCAGGTCTTGCGCTGCTTTGGGTATATATCGGTGCGATTAAGGACGGAGAGATTAAGTGCGTTTGAAATATTGCATTTTGGAAAGTTATATAGGTAGATTAAGAACTTGAGTCTTGTTTTTTTTTTTTGTAAGGTGACATTGTTCACTATATCTTAAATGAAAAATTTGTATTTATTGAGAAATACGAATCGAACGCGTGTGTATTTATAATTCCGATTGCTCATCGCTCAGCAAATTACAGTTCGTTGATATAGAACTAAGCGCTTTAATCTAGATTTCATATATATATAGCTTTAACAAACCCGCATTCGCCATGCTATCCGAATCGCTATACTGGCATGACGTTTAAACTCAGCCCCATATCGTAGAAACTTATTTGACCACGCGTATTTTTAAAATAATATACTTATTTTACTGCC
Source organism: Megastigmus dorsalis (assembly GCA_900490025.1). NCBI lineage: Eukaryota > Metazoa > Arthropoda > Insecta > Hymenoptera > Megastigmidae > Megastigmus > Megastigmus dorsalis. Next base: position 12,960 of record UELU01142839.1, on the reverse strand, counting down.
AATTCGTAATTTGCAATGAACAAAATTTGACTCGTTTCAAAGGATATATAACGCCACGATTCGCCATTCATGTCGCGAAGCGTCGCGCAACTGTCGAATTTGCGTTGTTTCGGGAAATTAAGACAGTCCGACATCTTGTGCAGGCGCGTACCTGTAGGTTTTACTCGCTTTATTCACCTTTAACTTTCGTATAGATGTTGGATGTGCGCAGAAACGTATCTTTTCTAATTGTAAGTTAGAACATAATAACACATTTACCTATACAGGAAACCTTATATACCTATACGCAATGGATTTACGATACTCGGGGTGTATTTCCGTACTTTGCCATTGCCGCGCCATTCGTTAAACTTCTTGTTATTCTCGGAGGAACATTGAAGCTGCTCGGATTCAATTCCGACATTTCAATTAAAATCTCTGCGTCTCTTTTGGACATCTCAATACTTTTAACTCCGATTGTTGTAACTGTTTTTAAAACGGCAGTATTATACAACAACGCAAAAGCTATTTTTTAAAGAATACACTTGTTATGTCGAAAGTTAATAATTCTTGTATACAAAATAGCAGCAACGACAAACTTATATATATTCATCGGCAACCAATAGTAACAGTAGAGTTACAATACAAAAGCCCATTGGTGATTTCTAATGAGCCTGTTCAATCTTCGAAGCTCATTATACTTTTAATCGGCCTATAAAGATTATGGGATCAAATGAAATAAAGCGCACGATGGGAGAGGATAGGAAGGCGAGCGGATGAAATTAAGCGGGTATATATACATCCGCGGATTGTTTCCTCGCTGCACTCAACGTGCAGTATACGATATAGGCCGGGGTTCGATGCAACGGCATACTCCGCGCGAGCCCAGTGATTTATGACCCCTCGCGGCTAGTGTAATAAAGCATCCAACCCCTTGTGGGTCACCCGCCTCACTTTTATACTCGGAGCCGCAGACTCGTCGCTTAAGCTCGATCGAAAGCTTTCTCTTTATACGGAGACTGTATTGTACTGGCTGCAGAGAAGGCGCGGTAAACGAGGGATGGAGCGAAAGTGCCGAATGACTAATTTTATCGTCGATGATGCTTATTGATTTGGCGATAGTTTATTAGTCTATTTTTTATTTCAACCGAGACTGGTATATAACGTTCGCATTCCAAATGCAGCGTTTCTTTTACACCACGAAACTTCTATTTTTTTATTGTTACATTAAAACAGAGACTTCATCTTTGCGGTATCTAAGAATAATTATTGCATCCACTTTGCTCGTCAATGCGAAAAGAAAGATAAACCAAAAAAAAAGAAACCGGATAGAGAAGCCAAAGACCAAAAATAAACGCATATCTGTATTCGTTAAGGAATCGGATGGGCCGCCGAGTCCACGCGCATAGCAATATCCGCGTAGGATTTAATTAGAATTCTTTTTTTCTACTCACTTGGCTGTCGGCTCTGGCAGCTGCACTCAGATCCCGCTGCAAGGACGGCAGAGTGTGCCTCAGGTACGGCAGTACAAATCCGCGCAGAGGGAAATTCGTTGCCTCTTGCAGTGCCGAGTGGAATTCCTCCGCGGACATTGATCCGCTCTAAAAACGAATGGATGAAACAAAAAAAGAAAGAAAAAACACCGTGAGAGAGTGCGTGACATGCGGGTTTTAAGGGAGAGGGGAAGAACTGTCTCTTTCAAACGCTCGGATTTGTGTGCAAGCAGTTCGGATTTAATTTGTAGCTTTGCTATGTGAGAAATGAGGGGCAGCGGGAGGAACAAAAGCAAACTTTTCGCTGGGCTTAACTTTGAATCGAGAAAGTTCAGTGTTTAAGGATTATGTTTATATTCCAATGTTGTAATAATAATGCATGGACTTTGTAACGCTGAGCTGTTTATTACTTTGTATACATCATTACATCTAACACCTCAACGACATAAATTTATAGAAATATATAGGATTTTCTGAAGCAAGTGTCACGTTTCGGTAGCTATGTAATGATTGTCACCCCTTCGGAGAACCACATACCCTCAGGGAGGGGTTGAACGGCAAAAATAATGTTATGTTATGGAAATTCGAGTATCACGTTTTGGTCGCTTCCTCCAATATGGGTTAAAACATTATGTATTGTAAAGTATAGCTAATTATGGCTTAGTTTATGTATGTATTATATCTTGTTTAAATAATTGGATGTATAAATTTTTATAAAAATTTTTTTTAAAATATCATATGTACGGGAAGCCGGACGAGTATAGTTGCGACTTTTACGGTTTCATATTTCTTTCGCTCAATTTTCAATATTATAACATTTTGCAAATTGAGTCCAATTTCAACGGAAAAATATGAAATACTAATTGTCAGTAATTGTGCTCCAACGGCTTCCCATTACCAGGGACAGGTGTTTCTAAATGTGTGTATGTGCGTGTGTTCTACTATCGGTATATATCCGTGCCATTTTAAAGCAATTGATCAATATTCATAGTAAAATTAAATAAATAGATTGCTATGCTACAGTATTAGTAGTAAGAGAAGTTTTAGTTCGTCACCGCTTTTCAAAAGTAGTTGACTAAACTATTCGATTGAGAGTATTCGGAGCCTAAATGATTCGTGTATACCAGAAACATAAAATGTTACAAATTTTCTGGTGTATTCTGATTCGTTGCATTTATAGTAATTGTGTGAATATAAGTGCTGAGGATAAATTCAAATTTGAAACAGTAAGTAAATTAATTTCTGACTTAAGACCGTATCAAGTGGCCATTTTTACAAATGGTACGTCGAGCATGAATAAAAGACTTGAAAATTTTCTCTATAAAAATTTAACAAGTGAAATTCCGTCTATTAGAATAGATCTAACAGAAATCCATAATATTGGCGATAATCGTTCGTTACAAATGCCAGTTTTTCGAAATCCTAGATCATCAACAATCTACGTGATCGTTCAAGAAGATGGTGGACCAGAGTATCTCTTAACACAAACATACAATATTTTAAACAAGTTCGTTGAAATATCACCCGTTCCAACAAGATCGAAATGCTTATACATATTTTTTAGTCGCGATGACCAATCAAACGGTACACTAAGAGAAATCTTAATCTATGCCTGGACATTGAAATTTTTGGATTTTTCAATTCTGAAAATTAATCCAAAAAATGAAGTTTTTTTTTTAAATTACAATCCATTTCTTAATAGCTTCAATATAGACTATTTAAAAAATATAATTCATTTGTTTCCTGACAAATTAAATAACTTTTATCAGTACTCTTTAAATGTACCTAGTTTTAACGTACCACCATTCTACTATTTTGAAAAAGTAGACAACAATACAGCGAAGATGGGTGGACTAAATTCCCATTATATTGAGAAAATCAAGGCAAAATTAAATTTCAGTTTGAATATTATGTGGGACTCAGATGAAAACTTTCCTGCACAGGTTGATACTACAATCAGAACATTAGAAAACAACCATATAAATTTTGTACCATACCCCATGGTTCTAGGTTCACATTTAATTAACAGAGAAGTAGTGATAGGCAAAGTTATTGGCTTTAATAAATATGTTATTCTCGTTCCCATAATTTCTATCACAAAGATTAATTTTCCATTCTGTATTTTCCTGTACATGGCATGTATAATTTTAATCGTACTTGTGATGCCTATACTGGCGCAACTACTAACATTTCAATTGTCTCAATGGCAAAGATTACGAGTTTTGCAACTTTTCATAGGAATTCCAATACCTCAGCCTACAAGAGCAATTGAAAGGATTGTATTCATTACCTTCGCTATCCTGTCCATAGATTATTCGGTTAAATTTTTGTCAAGTCTCACTGATATTAAATTTGAAGAAGTGGAACAAGATTTCAGCACATTTCAAGACATTTTGGAGTCCAAAATGGATGTGTATACTCACTTATACGTCGATGAATTTGATAGTTCTGATGTTCATTATCTGTTTTCCAAGAGTAAAAGAATTAAGAACGACTATGAATGTAGAAATAAGATAATAAAAACCAAAAATATCATGTGTATAATGTCATTTTTCAAGGCAAAGTATTTTACGGAAATCCATGTGGATACTAATCAGAAGCCGATTATGAAAATCGTCGATTTGTCATTTCATGAGGATCCAGGAGCATTTCCCTTCGAAAAGGCATCGCCGTATGCTGAAAAATTTTATGCAATTACTCAAAGGTTTATAGAGTATGGCATGGAGTTCTCAAATTTAGATAATATAACTAAAATAATTGATCAAAATGAAAGCGCTTTTATTCATACTGCTGACAATATAGATACCATCTTTATAGTCATGATTTTTTTTGTTAATGGTTGCTTATTATCCACCGGATTTTTTATATATGAAATGTGGTAATGCAAATATTTTTTAAGTTATATTTTAAAAAGTTGTATCAGTTGAGGCTTAAAGGTTTTACTTCAGGGAGGTTGTAGTAGTTTTATGCTTCGTAAGAAGAGGTCAAAATCCGAGTCAGAGCCAGTTACTGGAGATGTTTTTTTAATTAATTTAGCACTCTTTTAAATCGCATCATGTTTATATATGTATATTACTCAAACCAGCGAATATAAAGACGCCACGTCGTATGGTACATGTATACAAATATAATATTATTGAATATTAATATTATGTGTGAAGTGCTTATCTAATAAAATCTCTCAAGTTTGAAATGAACTTTAATTGAGAATAATTATTTCTAAATACCTCCAACCTTATATTTCAACAGTAATTATAATATACAGTCATTTTAATTTCTCCAGTCCATGATTTCGGAGGGGGTCTTTTCGTGAAAATAAGCCCTAACAAAAGTTGTTCGGTTTGATGGTGATCAACGTTTGATGACATTGGATTCGACCTTAACTCAAATTTTACCTCCAAATGATCTTGAAAATATGGGTTAAAGTCAAATCGATTGTCATCACAAGGTGACCCTCTACCAACCGATCAACTTTTGTATTATAAGAATTGACATATTTATTTTTACTAGAGCAATTTTTTTGAAAAGTATTTGTAAGAGGAACTGTACAAAACTAACACTTTGGTAATAAATAAAGCACAGATAAAATTATAAATCCAAGCGACTTGACACTATAAAATATAAATATATAAGATCAAAGCCCAAAACAGCACAAAAATTTAATTGAAATAGATAAATGACGCCTGTTCACTTAGTTTGTCACCCTTTCAATAGAATACGACTTTAATTATCCTAAATCAATTCTAACGATGAAAAAAATTGACTAAAAGTGTGGCGTGTCTTTAAGTTTTTGCTATTGACAGTAAATTAAAGTATCTCACATGATACGAAAGCTTACCAGAAGGCCAAGAACCAAAGTACGGACGGTATCGCCAGTATCCGGAGATATATCCATAGCGAATTGGACTAGAGTACCGAGTAGCCTCTTCAATTTTCCGTGAGCAGCGAATATACCGGATATGCATCGTCCGGTCCCAGCTGCAATATTCGTATCCAATCCCCCGCACTTGGTCTCATCCAGCCGATGATGATTTCCAGACGTCACGTCGTCCTCGGTCTTGAGACATTGCAGTGTCGCAGCCGTCGTCGTCGTTGTTTGGTCATCGCTGTCCGGTGAACGAGCCGAGGATGAGGATGCTGCCCGAGTTGGCTGTTGCTGTTGCTGTTGCTGGTGTTTCTGCTGTTGGTGGTAGTGCGAGCCCGGGGAGGAGGAGGGCGAAGGTGACGAGGAACCTCGACTTTCCGTGCCGTTTGCATCTTCTCGTAATGACTGCTTGTCTCGGGATGGGCCTAAACAGATTTTCGGATTGTTTTGTGACTTTTTGCGGTATATTTGCGATGGTGATTTTGTTCCATGCCACGTTGCTGGACGAGTACATGATTTTATATTTTATGAAGGGGAACGAGCTGCGGGTAATTCAAGCAAATCTAGAATATTTAAATTTAGGTTTGGGGAACAATGATTCTTTTGCGGCAATAGAAGCACTAGAATTGTACTTATAAAATCTATAGACAGCTAACAAAAGTTATTACGCGTTCATCGGTAAAAAGATTTTTCTAAATTCTAGAGAAAAATTATATTCTAGCTATTCGTCATCAAAACAACACAAGCATCGAATCTCAACCCCCTTGTCATTGCACAAGATTTACTATTTATTCATGATATTAGAGCTGCAAATCAAGTATCATAAGCCATATAAGAAACCAAAATTGTCAGCCTAACAATATATATTATATGTAATTGTGAAATTTTCCAAGTAAATTGGACACTTGTGCAAGATACTCGTTATCGATTTCATTACATATGGAATTTAAAATAACCTATACTTGTCAGCCAATTGTCCACATGTTGAATTGCCTTTTTCTCTATTCGATTGCACACTTTATGTTGTATGAAATATTGATATACGCAATTCCATTGATGAAATATGACGAGTTTAAATTATCGTTTTTGTTGATTGATTAAAATGAATTGAATACGTTTGAAACATACCTGTAAATGGAATAAAGCTGGAATTACATAAGTATATAAATTACGTAAGAGCTGACTGTTTAATTTATCAACAAGATTTATGAGACGTGTAATTGGATTGTTTTACTTGCAATGTATTCAGAGAATAATCCCCATTGTACTGTGATCGAATGCACGATAATTTATTTTATATAGATTACCGATAATAGAAATACCGACGATAAAATGGTTAAATAATTTTAAAAACTGACTTTTTTTCATTGAAACGGTTGATATCTTGTTTAATTATAGATACTATCTACGTTTGTCGGGTTAATTGCATGCGCACCGGGGCCAACAACTAGCGTTTGTCAGTTTTTTTTCTCCGCATTAAAACAAGCCTCCTCGGCCATTCATTCAAACATATCTGCTCGAACCACGGCAAAAAGCAGCTCAAGATTTAACTAAAAATCCAGGAAATTCGTTTATTTATGTACGATAGCGTTTGCCAAGCTCAAAAGCACAAACCGCGGTTCACGAGCTTTAAAACAAAAACGAACGCTAAGCAATGCCCACCTCTCATCGCTTCTTTCCATCTTCTCCCCCCTCCCCCTTTACCATTATGTACGTTATCACGCGCAATGCTCAGCAAGAGGGAGAGAGAGAGGAGTATACATCTGCGCGCGAAACAATGAGGAGCTGGAGTAGACACGCTGATAACGGGAGAGACTCCGTCGCTCTCTGTGTGGTATACATAGTACATCCTCTCTCTCTCCACACACACACACGCACGCGCGCGTATACGTGTATAATGGAGTTTACGGAGGAGCGCGATCGTGCGCCATAGGTTCCACGTACGACAGACTGTACGCGGGGAAGTGCGTCGCGCCTATATATAGTCCTATATGACGATACCATAAATGCCTCGGAGCGATTGATCGTCCGATTTTGCGGAGAGAGAGAGAGAGAGAGAGAGAGAGAGAGTTGAAAAATACCCGTGGGAGAGCTTTTTCCGCTCCTGCGATGGAGAAAAAAATGGCATGATAGTCGACATAGGGAAACCGAGTTGTTGAAGCAGCTCTGATATAATTGAAATCTCGGTTTTGTCACTTTTTGCGATAGAGTATATACTAATTTCTTGCAGTCTGTTTAAGTTGTATTGCGATGATGAACCAATTATATTATGTAATTAATTATATCATATTATTACATTATAATTATTATTAATTATTATTTACTGTGCGATAACTGCAGAAAAACTTAGATATATAAATAACTTTCGCAATATATTTAGAATACTTGATTGAGATTGCACCGCTAATAAAATCTAGCTGAACTTCTGTTGAACTATGGCTGGTTTACTACTGAAACTGCGGTTCCCAAATTTCATAAATGAGGGCTAATCTTTCACACAAGGCTTTGGACTCGTTCGCTGCGAAAGTTCACCAAACAGTTTTGCCCTTTGGGGCCCCGAAAAAGCGCAATTACACATATATTTTCGTCTCATTGATCGCTCAGCAGCTCGACTTTGATAATTCACAGTTGGTTATCATGCGTTATAACAGGGATGTGGTTCTTCGGCGAAGAGGTATGCGTTGTCGAAATTTGATGAGGAAACAAGAAGGATACGTTGTACGTGGATTTTAATCACCGCACAGCAAGGGAGTTCAAAAAAACTGGATCGAAATGTAGCGCGCGCAGCAGAGAAATAGCAACAAGGCTCAGGTATAGGATATCGGAAAAGGGGTGTGCGAAAAGGCCAGTGTGCATAGTGTCAGTCGCAAAGAGTGCACAGCAGAGTCGGCTATACACAAAGCTATAAAGGAAGAGAAAGAGAAATAGCGCACGCGCGGAACCCGGACCGCCACGTCCCTGCCACCTGCCTCTAGCAGGTAATCACTTCTACACACACACACACACACACGAACACACATGTATATGTATATATACCGGAACTTTGTCTAATCTCGAGCGAGCGAGCCATCTTTGCACGACTTTTCACCCGATGTATACCTGTACATATAGGACTTCGCTGCAGCTCAATCGGGTCTTTTCTTTTTTCGTCAGCACGAGGCTGTGCTGCTGCTGCTGTTGACGCAATGACACATTAGAAATTCGCGTTGACGCTTTCCTATAAGTGACGACGATCAAAGTGTTGCGCCGAGTAGCGGCTTTATTGTCTGAGCGCGCGTGACTTTGTTGTTCTTTGTATTTTTATAGGATTTGAAGATTTCAAAAGTAGAGTCTTTGGTTCGTTTTTCTATAATATAGAGGTTTGAAAGAAAAAGAGCTGTATAGATGAAAACAATGATTGAAAAACCGATGGACTTGTGAAATTGCATTATTGACAATAATAAACGTCATTCCGGTGACTCTTGTATAAGAGTATTCAAAGCCCTTGATTTAGAAATCCTAAAGCAGGCTGTTGGAATGTCGAATTTTTGCTATGAAAATTCACGCGCTACCCCGATCAACTCTTCTAATTTCGATTATATAACACCTTGAACGAAATATTGCGGCAAACCAAGGAAGAAACCCCCATAATGTTCTTTCTGTCATCGTGTCGTACACGAGCAAAGACAATAATATATATATAGAAGTCTTTCGTTTCAGTCCTTCCAGGCGCTCAGGGCGCACATAAGAATGCCCCTAAGAAAAGGCTCTCCCGCGCGTGCTTCTATACATATATATATATATATGCATACATATCCGGGGAAGGTGACGGAAATGGTCCCCGGTGCTGGTGCTGCTGCTGGCGCTCTCGCACGCTGCTGATGTTACCATCCCTACGCGGCCAGCTGTTACTTCCTACAGCGACGCTCAGCTCGCGCTCCACGCTCTTTTATCCCGCACGTTTTTCCTTCTCTGCATCAGCAGCGTTTGTGCGGGTGCCGCGCAGGGACCGACTACTACATCGGAGCTAGCGCGATAAGATTCTTTGAGCCAAGGGCTGCAGTAACCCCCCTTCCTCTTATCCACCTTCGTTTCCGTACATTTACTTTTCATTTCTCTCCTTTTTTAAGCCTTTCTCTTTTCCGAGCTCGTTGTCTGTGTGTACCTACTGAGAACTTGGAGTCGTACGAATGAGGGTTCGAGCAATTTTTTTTTTTTTTGGGAGTACGGGTACAGTTTGATTTGCAGCTATTGATGTTCCGTTATAGGGGATAATACATCGAGCTTTTATACATATATGTAATTGATAAAAAAAAAGACAATTTCAATGAATCTTGATGCAAATTTACAAAATGGGTATTGCATGCTCACGAATAAATTATTACTATTGTATGAATTAAAATATCAATCTCATTCGGAATTCTAAAAATCTGGCGAGAAGATAAGGAAAAGCATGAGATAGACAGATAGATAGATAGATATTTGTTCATTTGCAAATTAATACAAAATTCAATAGTAACGGTATACATAAGGTTTTACATTTTATAAAATACAGAGAGAGAGAGAGAGAGAGAGTAAATGACCTGTACCGCAATGTCATCGAGCTAGGAATTGGTCGTGCGAGTCGGCAAAAGCTCGAAAGCCCCGGCTTAGACTATATACATATATATGTATAAGCTCCCTCGGCTCGTATATAGTCGGACGAGGTTGAGCGCCGCTGAAGGAAGTAAGTACGGCGGGACTCAGCTGTCGCCTCCTAATTGCCAGGACAATGCAACAGATGGCTTTGATCGCAACTCCTCCCGCGCGCCGCCCCTCTCGCTTCTCCACCTGCTAACTCCTTCCCTCCCCTCCTCCTCCTCCTCTCTCTCTCTCTCTTCCACTCTGCGCGTTTTCCTATGTACCCGCCGGCGCAGTTTCCTTCCTTTCTCGTATTCTCGTATTCTCGTATTCTCGTATTCTCTTTCTCTCTTCTTGCACCAGTGTGCGGAACTCGAGTCAATCTTCCGTCCGAGGAGGAATCGAAGGAGAAAGAATTCCAAAAGATGGGTCTGAGAAAGACAGCCCCGCAGCAGCGGCGCCCCATGCACTGTGCACAGCCGATGTCGCACCGCGACTACCCTATAGAGAGAAAGAGAGACAGAGAGAGGGAGAGAGATCGAGTCTCGCGGAGGCTGCTACGGATGATTTTAATAAACGAAAAGTTTAAATTGAAAAGTTGGGGCGCGACAAGCCGGGAAAAATGCACTGGCGCGAGTGCGTACCGGCTATATATATACAAAGAGCGTTTTGCGGGAAATAGTTGTGTGTTTATTAGAATAGCGGAGTGGACCTGTGACAACGTCGTGCATGGTTTCTTTAGCGCTTGCCGGTGGACAATGACGATCGTTTAGTAAACAAAGTATATATTCTGTTTCCACATATTTTGTCCGATGTGCTGTCCGATACAGAAACAAAAGAATCGCGGACTGCATCGAGTCATCGGCAACCACCACCGCCGCAATCGTCATCGCAACCCCATCCCAGCCGTTCTGTATAATATAACGCGCGCGCGACCGAACTCCCCCGTCCTCGCTCACTCTCTCCCATCCCTCGATGCCACGGGACCGCAAAACCGCAAAATAGCAAAATCCCCTCCGAAAACGCCGCGAGCCCTTTAGCCGTGGGCGCGATGCAACGACACACGCGCGCTCGTCACTTCCTCCCTCTCTCTCTCTTTAGCCGCGCACGATATGCGACTCCGCGCGAGCTCCGCGCCCAGAGCCAGCTCTTTCTACCACGTCTGTGTGTGTGGGATCTCAGGTCCTGGGGAGGATGGGAGTTCGGTGCAGAGAGAGAGAGAGAGAGAGAGAGAGGGAGCCGCTGCCGCTGGGCGATATCAGCGGGGAGCAGAGAAGCAACGCTCGGGAAAGTGTCGGACGTGTCTTATCGCGTCCGCGCCAGGCGCCGAGCTCTCTCTCTCTCTCCCTCTGTGTGTGTGTGTGTGTGTGTGTATGCGCCACCGAGCTCCGGGAGCTTTCTCTCTCTCTCTCGCTTCGCTTGCAGGCCTGCCTCTGCAGAGAGGGATAGAGAGAGGATGCTGTGTACAGGGGGAGGAGGGAAGGAACGTCGCGCGAGTCCGCCGTGGTGTGTGCATTGCTCTGTGTGTATAAAGAGCGCCAAGGGAAGCAGGAAGTATAGGAGAGACCAATAGGGGGATGTGTGTAGGTCGGCTCGGGTCGTAAAAAAAAAAGGAAGCGTGTTTAAGTTGGGCGATTATAATTATTTTTAAGAGCGATACTCTCTGTGTGTATATAATGTGCCCTTTATTAGTCTTGCCCTACCTTTCTTCAAGCTCTATACTGACGCACACGTTTCACTTTTTTTTTTTTTTCTTTCATTTGGAGACGCGAGTTTGGTATGCGCGTTTGGTGGACAGGATTTTGAATTCTGCGGATCTGATGCGAATGTCTTCCTTACTATACTGTATATCTGGTGTACGAATGTGATTGTAACGTTACAATTTGGATGATGAGTCTAAATTTATCGCGCGAAAAGAGTTATTGCGATTGGCAAGACTATAGACACAGCTCAAAAACATCTTTCGAAATCTTACATGTCTAACTTGATCAAGCTAAGTTTTGATATTTTATAACAAATCTAAATTTAGATTTTTAGTTTTCTTTTTGATTCAAATATGCACATAATTTGTTAGTAATAATTCAGTCTACGAAAAAGAAAAATCAGAAACGGGGCAAAATAATAATCGCTCAAATTCTACTTTACAGTTTTATCCTATATGCGATCTGGCGATTGTCGAGTATAAGTTTGCGCTTCGACACCGAGGGCCTACTTCGTGCAGTGTATATGTATACTTGCGTATAAAAGATGTGGAAGCGGCGCACGGCTCACCAAGACGATTATAACGTATAATGCGATGGGATGTGTACTTGGACCATTATTTCCAGGATTTTCTACCGATGTACTGTTTCCTTCTTTTTTTTTTCTCGAGTATATTAGTTGCAGCAGATTCGGAGGCTGAAATTTTATTGGATATGCTTTTCTACTTCTTGAACGGTACACGATTTGTCTTTAGAATATTTGTATTTGCAATGTATTTCTGTGACGTTACACTGAGAAAAATGTTACACTAAGATTTATTATAAGTTATAGAAAAATTACTATAATGTTTAGTAATGGTGAGACTTACTTTCTTTATAGCGATTTTTATTACAAACGTATCAATTATTAACACGTTCTTTATAATTTTTGTAACTGCTAATTATTGAAGTTATTACAGTAGATGATAAAAATTACTATATTACATATCAAAAATTACTTCAAATAATATTTAATACAAATTTTATCAATTTTTATTTGAGCACAATATAATTTTTATTGTGTAACATAGTAAAAATTATTACAAACGTATCAAAAAGTGTCATTTTTAAAAATAACCATCTCAACGTAAGAAGTTTTACTACACAACATAGTAAAAAGTATTTTCTATTTTGACATTTGGCTAGGATCCTCTGATCGCGCGAAAAAAATCACTGAACACGTGTTGTTTGCATATCGATGTTTTTGTTTCGCTGTTACGATAGATTGCAAAAAAGTACATAATAACAATATTTGAGGAGATATTTTATTGTTAGAGAATTATGT